>JAMKCH010000491.1:0-41959 GCA_023653785.1 Ophioderma brevispina | reverse complement strand
AATATCACAAACAAAAAATTTTATGAGCAACTTATTTTTCATGGATTTTTGCAAGGGGTTTAAATTTAAAAAAAATAATTGTTCTAATTCATTGCTTTACAAATATCTTATGTGGAAGATCAGTAAAATTTGCAAACAGGAATAAAAGTGGTATTTATTTATTTCAAAATATTTGCTGGCTGTGAAAAATTAAGTATTTTTCAATGTCAGCAAACCAGATCCGGCTGAGTGACGCTTCCTGCTTTTCAATAGCACTCTTTGCTGGTATAATTGTTTGTGTGTACAAAGCCGGGGTACAAAGAGAGAAATAGGATTATATTAACTCAAAGCTGAACTGAACATGGATGCCTATTTATCCGGTTTCGAAGATCCCAGGAGGTATATTCACTTCCAACTTGTCCAAGGTGATATTACTGATGAAGACACGCAAGCAGTGGTTGTCTTCAGACATAGACAGAGACACGGCTTTGGTAGCCTACTCAAAATGAGACAATCATACAATGACACAGCTGAAGGAGATTCACTGAGAGTGTTACAAGAAGCAGGAGATGGCATAAAAGACGAGTATCAGAAGGCTAAAGCTGATGGAGGTAGGCATGTAGCAAGAGGTGTTGTGTTGACTGGAGCAGGAAAACTGACCCATCCAAGACATATTTTTCACCTTCTTACAGATGATAATCCTGTGAAGCTTAAAGATACTCTTGTAGCAGCTCTTCGTCTAGCAGACAAACAAGGGATAAAGTCAATAGCGTTCCCATCTCTCCAGAGTTCTGAGAAAACAATTGAGACCATGCTCGAATCTTTTGAGGAATTTGCAGGCAAGGATCGTCCCATTTGTCTAAATTTAATTCAAGTGGTCATTGGAAATGATACTGGATTGTCACAATATATGGAAATAAGCCAAAGATCTGAGATGAAGTTGTATATGGACTTAGCAATTAGAAGAATCAAGAGTGGAAAGGAACTTGGAGGAGGGGAATCTAGAGGACAGTTGGGCCTGTTTGCTCATCACAGCAAGGACATTTGAAATGTGGTCTAGCTTTGATATAGCCTTTTCAGATGGAATTATATTTAGATCATGACGATTTATTCAAAAACTTATGAGATTATTGTTATAACGCCAATTTTTAAAGAGTCTGCTAATTTCGGAGCCTTTCGGATAGAAATCTAGCCTACTGTGTGAGAGACATCAAAATGTGGGCTATTCAAAACAAGCTGGCATTAAATGAGCAAAACTGAAGTAATCCATCTTTCTTCAAGGTTTCGTCATCCGCACCCTCTTGAGCAGGGGGAGTTTCCGTAACCTGACCTATCTGACACACTTTTTTCTGACACACTTTATTCCGTGAAGGGTTTCCAAATTCATAAGTGTGTCAGAAAAAAGTGTGTCAGATAGGTCAGGTTATGGAAACTTCCTTGAGCAGGTTACTATTGGTGAAACAATGATCATATGTGTAATCTGGGTATAATATTGGACTCAAATCTGCAGAAGACGAGTCATATTAACAACATATGCAAAGCTGCAATAATAGTCAGGTTCACCATGTTCAAATATTATTATTTGTTGGCTTTTTATGGAGATTTGCTAATTTTTGCATTTTTCTAAAGTTCAGCTGTCATAGAAACAGAAAATCAATGTTGGCATTTGTTTAAATCGCATATAAGCGGCTATCTTGGATTTCAAAATGGCCGCCATTTTGAACCTATCATATGCTATATCTTGACTTTTAAAGCACCTAGAAATGTAATTTCACCATCTAAACCTGTTGTTGGAGGGTGTCAATTCCAATGCAACAACATTAGATCATGTAGCTGTGGCGGCCATCTTGAAATTCAAAATGGCCGCCAAAGGAAGTTGTTTTTTTGTCATACCTGTCTCTGAAACTAGTAGATGCATGAATATGGCATCTATACCCATGTTTTCAGGGGCCAGAAATCCATAAGAACATTAGTAACAACAATGGACCACGTGTTTGTGGAAGCCATCTTGAATTTCAAAATGGCAGCCAAGGGAAGACGTTCTTTGCCCACATTCCGGTCTTTAATGCCAGTAAATTCATTATTTTAGTGTTTATAGCCAAGGCTATACCTATGTTTCAGGGTCCAGGAATCAAATAACATTTCGACGTGGCAGCCATCTTAAATTTCAAAATGGCTGCCAGGTAAGAGTTTTGCCTACGCCTACAAAAGGTATGCGAAACACATAGTAGTGCATAGTAGTAACAAAAAATGAAAAGGTTTCAAGTTTGAGTGTGAAATTAATCTTCAACCATGCGTTAAACCTTGTATCTGACATTTTCTGAAACTGACACTTTAACAGGCTTGCAATTCAAGATGGCGACCGGTACCTGCATTCAAAGATCTTTAAAAGCTAGAAATTATTTACCACAAATCTCTCTATATTTAGTTATATAATATCCGTAAGTTTTGATAAAAGGGTAAATTAAAGTATGTGATTTTATATCGTCAAGTTGTCTATTAAGTCATATCTGATTTTTTGCTTTGTAAACATGTTTAAAATTCAAGATGGCAGCCACAACGAATACAGATTCAGATTTCAGATTTATTTTTGTCTCTTCACAAAACACGTATACAAAATAAACAGATGATAAACCTTCCTATATAGATAACCATAGATTATGTACAAAGAGAAACTATTTGGTTGTATACAAATGATAAATTTGAACTATTGTTAAATGAAAACATTTTCCAAGAAGTAATGACAAATATATAGGTAATAATATTACAGAAAAACAATACAAAAATCTCAAAAACATCTGTAACATATTAGTATTAGCATATCCCCGAAATTTACGATATAAAGTGTAAACCGATGCTAAAAAGTACGAGATATTTCTCTAACAAAGTCATATTTGGCATTTTATTTGGTTAAATATCCATAAGTGTTAAGATGGGGTCAGTACATAACTAATATATGGCAGTCTATAGGTTTTAAAGATCCTGAAAGAGCCCATATTTGCCACCATATTGAATGTCATGCAAGTTTAACAAAAAAGAAAATCATATTTAATTTCATCATAATTTTTAGATTATGTAAAAAATATAATGTAGATATGGCAATTGATAAATTTCACATACCTTGAGGTGGCCATATTGATCTTTATTTTGAATTTTAAATATGTTTAACTTTTAAAAATCAAAATGTTAAATAAGTATTAATGTTCAAAGAAATTTATCTCATACTTTTAGTAAACAAATTTATAATAATTAGTGGATGATATAAAATATATTACAAATATTATTATATGGCAACTTATAAGTTCAAAGTTCAAGGTGGCCATTTTGGCTGCCATCTTTTTTCTGAATTTTAGTATGTTAACTAAATAACAAATATGAGTTTCTGCGTGGTCAAAGACATATCTCACCATACTTTAATTTACACTTGTTTAGTAATCCTTGGATGATAGGTAAACCGTATGGCAATTTAGGTTTTAAAGGTTTGGGAAGGTGGCAATTTTGAAATGTGAGCATGTTGAAACAAAAATGACAGATATGATTTTCTATAAGGGGAAAGACATATTTTTGTACTTTAGTTTACACTTTTGCTGTAACTTTATGATGACAAAACCAAATATGTAACTGCCAATTCATAAGTTTTTTTATTTGTTTGAAGGTATTTGCGGCTATCATGAATTGTATGTTAGGAAAACAAAGCAGCAATATATGGCTTTCTAGTAGCCAAGGCCATATTATCTCATATTCATTCAAAAAGGGCTGATTTAACACAAATATCCGTCTTTTACATCCCGATTACCCCTCAAAAATATTTTCAGAGGGGGCACTCTGCCCCCACCTGGCTACGTCACTGCTCAAATTATAATTACATTTTTGTGGGTCGCCAGTTGTGGGCCGCCAGCTGTAGCTGACAGGACCACTAACGGATTGCTAACCATTGTTATTTTTTTAATTAACCTCAATTGAAAAGTTGAAGTTCAATTGGAACCAAACTTGTGTCATATAGGTGCACTCTGGGATCCCTCATATGTTAATGAGACCATGGTCTTGTGCCAAGGTTAAAGGTCATATGAAGTCAAGTTGAAAAATATGCCCAAAATGTAAAATTGACCTACATTGAAATGTTGAAGTTCGAAGTTGAGTCATAGATGCAATATGGGATCCCTCATTTGTTGATGAGGTCAAAGGTCTTGTGCCAAGGTAAACATTCATGTGAGGTCAAGTTTTCAGATAGGCTGGGCGGCTCACGGCTTATATTTTTTTAATATAGCGAGCGCAAAAGCCGAGAATCGCGAAATTCTTGTTATTATACTTTCTGGATGATGTAACTGAACATATGACAGATATATGGTAACTTAAAAGTTTAAAAGATTTGTAAAGGGGACCATATTGGCCACCATCTTAAATTTGGAGCATGTTGGAAAAACGAAATTACCAGATAAATAGTTCTTAAAGACATGACAGGTAACAGACATATATGAAGACTTCAATTTGCACATTTATCACATTTTTGCAAGCAAACTGTCTGTAAATATTACACTGCTATAGCGGCCATTTTGAAATTTAAGATGGCTGCCATAACCAAGTGATCCAATGTTGCTATTGAAATACTTATTAAATTCCTAAACCATGGAAATATGGATATAAACACTGGAATCATGCCTCTAACAGTCTCAGAAACAGAGATATGGGCAAAACCAACTTTATTTGGCGGCCATTTTGAAATTAATATGGCCGCCAAAAATAAATGATCTGATGTTGTTATCAATGATCTTATTGGATTCCTTGACCCTTAAAACATGGGTATTTTGAATTCCAAAATGGCCGCCATAGGAGAATTTAAAAAAAATGCCAACGTTGATTTTCTTATTTGGTGAATCATAAGCTTTCAGAAAATGTATAGTTTTCCTAATCTCCATAAAAAGCCAACAAAATTACATAAGGAACCTGACTATAAACGGGATCAGGAAGATCAGTCGTATTTGACAATACCCTGACAGATCTGAGCAGAGAGACTTGTTTGTAAAATCAAACGTAATGATAACATCACTTCTCATCTTTGCCAACTTGGATCAGTTGTAGACCACCTGGACAAACAAGAACAGAGGAAAACCACAAACCTTGTTTTGAACTTGTCTGCTATCATAATCATCCCCATAGAAAACCGTGCTTTGATTTTCTGTCGTGCACGACAGAAAATACTAAATCATCATCTTACTACATAAAGACAGCGTATTTGGCTTATTCACTTCATGTGTGATCTAATACATTGGTAAGCATTCAAAATATGCAAAAAAAATGGGGTTTGAAAAAAAATAGGTTAGCTTCTTTCTGGAAATGTCCTCATGTCTCTTTAAACGATTGGTCAATATGCGATCATGTGGTCACATGTATAAACAAGCATTTCTGCATGGCTGCCGTGAGGAACACTGAAAATGGTCAGAAATCATTTCAGGCTGTATTTAATTTTGTGAGTTATAGTTAAATTACAAAAAGAGTTCATTCACAGGACTTTGGACTTGAACATTGTTTATTTTCTCAGGCTAATCAGGCTAAAGCAGGGGGTCAGACCTGCCTTCCAAAACAACCCAAACACTCAAATGAATTGCATTTTTATGCTGATTTTGAATATAGCCTTGAAAATTCATAAAATTGTAAAATTTTGTTGGGGAAAATATAAAGTAACAAGAACAAAAGTTGCCTGAAGATCCCAGACAGTAAAGGATAGACAGTAGACCTACTCAGTGAAGTCAAGTGAGAGAGGAAAGGAGCAAATACTAACCTCAAAAACTGAATGATGAAATGACCTTGCCGAACAACTCAAAGCAGGTTGAAAATGAAATATAAAATAACAGAGAGCTAAGAGATACATTAGAAAGTGAATTACTTCAAATCAGAGAAAATGATATGTGATATGATAACTCAATTAAAATATTTTCAAATCTGCCCGTGTAATTTCTGATGATGATTTCTTTAAAAAAAAACAAATCTCAGTGTACTCCAGACAATTAACTCTTAGAGGTGAACCCGAGGGCACTATCATACAGTATTTCTTTTTGGCTAATTATACATCATACATTTAAAGCGGTACTGGCACATTTTCACAAAATATGAAATTTCTTCAATTTGCTCTCAAATGATAGTCTAGGCCATTGGAAGAACAGAGATATATTTTACACATTAAAATAACATACCCCAAAACAGATAGGGACATTGATATGAGGATAAAGACATCCAGGTAATTTGTAGGCCAACTTTTAAGTTTTCCATAACTTTAACTTTTAAGTTTTCCATAACTTTAATCAACAAATGTGTATATTACATTAATATTTTTGACTCGTACTCATTGATATTAAAACCACAAAGGTTATAGACCGATCAAACAGTGTGCATAGCGTGGAAAACATGCACACGGCGTGCCTGTTCTTGTGTTAAACGCCATTTTCGTCTTCTGCTGAATTTAACGTCGCCGGCGACGTTAAATTATAAAATCGTTCTGTTTACCCATAAGGAAGCTGATTTGGTCTTAATCTTTTCGGGTGAGGGCTTTTGTATATAAAAGCCTTACAACCATGCAAAAATATTGATTTTGAAAAATCTTGAGGGCGCACTATTTTTCAAATGTGCCAGTGTCTCTTTAAGGGGGAATTTCAATAACCTGACCCATCTGACCCTTTTTTCTGACACACTTATGAATTCGGAAACCTTAACAGAATAAACCTGTGCTTTATTCTGTGAAGGGTTCCGGAATTCATAAGTGTGTCAGAAAAAGGTGGGTCAGATGGGTCAGGTTACAGAAACTCCCTATTAAAGGTGCTTGTTCCCGAGTTATGTCTATTGTGTTCTCTACTTGATACAAGGGCCTAGCACTTGCAAATACTCACCACCAAGCATCGTGGAAAATAAACTTGTGGTTAGAAACGTGCCACGTGTTCAAAGAAGCGCATTTACGTGGTATGCTTAAGTCGACGCATTGTTCGTCATGTGTGGAACTTTGAATATGCGCAAGGGCATCAGGTGCAACCTCCAAAGCAAAAAAAAACATGCCCAAAACTACCGCTTTAAAATTTATGAAAAAAAGATTTCTGTCGAATTGTCAACATTCTGGAAATGATAGCGAGACTACATTGTTACTTTGTACAGAAGATTTAAATGTTTTCAGAAAGAGTTTCATTGTCAAAAGGGGGTTCAAACATGTTACAGAGTGGTTCATCACAAATCAACAACTCTGCATCCGATGCATCCACATATTTTTATCATGCTCATGTAGCTAAAGCCGCCCTCCAATGATAAAAAATTTGCAAAAGCATGGATGCATCATTGCTGATTTGTGATGAATCACTCTGCAACATGCTTGAACCCCTAAATGCATATTACAATGCCATTCACTACTCTGCTAAAATTGATGGCTTGTGTGAACATTGTACAATAAGCCTCAAAATACACCACATGTAAATTTTAACCACCGGCAAAACTCACAAAATATACACAGAATCATTAGCTTCATATATTTTATATACACTTTGATTTATACTGTTTGCTCTAAAACCTTGCAAAACATAATGAGATTTTTTATTAGTACATACTGGAATAACGGGTCAAAAAAACAAGGTATGTAGAATACACTATAGTGGTGTACATGTCAAGAAATGTTGAATTTCATGATCAGAAAAACTCAATTTAATAAACGATTATACACAAGGCCAAATTACAAAATCCTTTTCTTGCATAAAGACATCAATCCCAGCTTAAAGGTGCAACGAGAGATTTCCACCTATCAGGTGTCCCTTAAAAAATTGAAAGTAATGATTTTTGCCCTGATGTAAAGCTTTCCATCAAAAATATCCCCATCTGAAAGGATTAAGCTGAAAAATGTTTCTTTGGTACAAAAATTGTGAAATTTCTAATTTCGTATAGGAGCAACAAAATTCAGCCTATGTTTTACATTGAAATATAAGCAAATCAAAATCACCTGTTTTCTCTCTTTTAGACATTTCTGTAGCCAAACGCAGGGTAAGAAATCTATTAAGTGTCTAATCTATATGAAATTACTATTATGACACATTTGGGTGCCTCAAAATCTCTCGTTGCACCTTTAATGAATCAAATAGGGTGTGCACAGATAGTAATTACAAATATACAAAAATCTGTTTAATGAAATTGAGGGTGTGCTTCAAACATTGGCGTACCGGGGGGATTAGTGAATTTCTGCACACATGCTGATTTACAGTGAAAACAACATATGTGTGCCCTCCCCGAAAAAAAAATGGTTACACCACTGCAAACAAAATGTACCTGTGTTCTTTTGAAATAAACAAACTCAAATTTTGATATTATGTTTCATTCCTTTAAACAAAATGTTTATTGCGGAGTTTAGGTCACTGCAGGGCAACGTCACTTCGTCACTTCCCAAATCAGTGAAAATAAAGCACAACTCGGGTGATAAAAGTAGACAATGTACCATACTGGAACAGCCCAAAATACAACCCTTTTTCTACATCATCGACATGGGGTCGTCAGACAGAATGTTTGCCCAAGGGATCTCTCGATGCTTTATATATTGCAGGATCACTTTTTGCTTTTTTAAATAAAAAAGTCAAAAATTTACAGATAATTTGACAAGAAAGTCCACTTTCTGATGGAAAGTCCAAATTCAAAAAAGTACCATGACTCATACAGGAATCTGCTTACCTTCAATCCGATGTTGATGTAACAAATTGCATTGTCTTTAGGCAGATGCAGAACCTCCCATAAATATATATTCCCACATAATATATATTCATTTTGATCACCCTGTATGACGACACCCCCCCAAGTGGCGCCATACCCACATTCCTCTTCCTCTTTTCGTCTTGGGTTCGACAAGATGGGGTTCGTTAATGTATTTAGCTCCCTGAATTTTGTCGAATTTATGGTCAGATTTAGCTACTAGGTGGCCCTGAACCTTGTGAAAATCTGTTAAATGTCATTTATTACGTCCCTGGGACCGTAGTTTTGTCATTTTTCGTTAGCGAAGTCGGTATTTTAAGGTCTTAATATCTTGACTTCGCGTCGGGTTTTGTCAACACACATACCCGCATAATTCACACCCATAGGCAGACTAGCGTAGGGCGTGGCTCTGTTGCCACGTTCATATCGTTAGTCCTTTTTCCCACTATTCTACTATCTATATATGTGTTATATATTTTAACGTGTATATTTGTGATTACAATGCTTGTGCGAATTGTAATTTGTGAATGGGCTGGCACGTTTTTCGTTCTTGTTTCAAAATGGCGCCCGGTTTGTTTACATTTTATAATTTATGCACGATCATTCCTTCACACAATGAGCGTACACTTGTGGGTTTACTACCTAATTTCCTTAATGCTTTCTTGCAGCCCTTATGTCAACGAGGTATGGCCTTTGATTAAAGGAGTTGTAGGATTGTTTGGAAGTGCTTTTATATAACTTTTCTATCTAGACTTAGTAAATTTGTATTCGGGTATCCCCGCTTTGGTGCGTGCTCAGGCCGGTTTGTTTCCCTTATAGGCCGCGGCTGTTCGTGACTTGTTCGACCGAGTTGCCGTCACGGGACCCACACCCACGCTGATACCCGCTGGTCCTACCCCGGGGCGAATAGGTGCGCCGTTCGTATCGGTCTCTCGTTATGCACCTGCATGGTTGGCTCTGGAGTGGGACCGGGGTATATCCTTGGGTTTTCGTCCCTTCGGTAACTTGGACGGTGTAGGGATATTGACCGGTAATGAGCGGGAGCTCCTCCGCTGCTGTAAGCGGAGGTTCACCCGCCGTTACACAGGCTTTGGGTCTGGTGTCTTGTCAGTCGCCCGCACCTCAGAGGTGCGTTGACTGATAGGATACTGGGCGCGTGGTAGCCGTCTTCGGTACCCACCGATCACAATACCACCGCCATAGTACCCATCGCCGTTACAGGGAGTCCCTCCGCTGCTGTAAGCGGGGGTTCACCCGCCGTTAGAGGGTTTGCACCCGCCCGGTGTTGTGTCAGTCGCCCGTGCCTCAGGGGTGCGTGGACTGGCAGGGTACTATGCGTGTTGTCTCCGTTTCGGTACCCTACCGATTACGGAGATCACCGCCATGGTGTCCACCGTCACCTTTAGGTGGCTGTGTCCTTCTTTGGGTCCGCTAACGGCGGCGCTGCCCCCGGGACAGCGTCTACCGGTGGCGGTTCCCGCTGCAAGCACCCCCGTGCCTCAGCGAAACCCACCCGACGATGTCGGGCCCTTCTTCCTCTATATCTATAGGGCGTTTTACGGGCTTTTACTACGCTGGTCTCGATGCCTTTCGCTTTCATCCTCACAGGGGTGATGTCGGCTACAGGCGCTTTGACCCGGGCGAATCTCCTCGGTGCTGGTCCATGGTCTGTAATCCCGGATTAGACCAAACAAAGGACCATTCACTGAGGGATTTGCCGGTCGATTTTCGAGACAATACCCATTCATCGGCTTTGAATACCCATTCATGGGAATCAATGTCTGCTTGGACGGGTGTTTTCTAAAGCGATATTGGTCCACGCTTTGCCTGTTTAGTACGGGCGATTATCCTGGCTCAATTACGCTGGCCTCCACTCATTACACAATGCCTATTCATAGGGAGTTGAATACCTATTCTTTGGGGATCAACGGGTTCTGTGAATGGGGCACTGACTCTGTAGGCTCGCCGCCTGTTGGGGATCCAGTCGCGGCATCATTGCCGCGCAGTATACCCATTCCTTGCATGCCGTGAAGCCGATCCGCTTGGATTGGCTTGGGGGAAAAAGGGGGGGTGCGCACGGGCATGCCGTTATTGTAACCGGGCGGCTGCCGGCTGGGGCGTTGGCCAACTAGGTTGGTCTGACTCTCCCGCTAGGGTTGGCTAGCGTGGTATTGCTACGTGTCGTCAGGGGTCAACCCGGGTTTTGATCATCTTAAACCGGGTTAATGTCAGTGTTACCTCTCTGTCATCTGTCATCACGGTATACTGACTCCCTGCTTACCTCCAACTCCAGTACCGTTGACAATCGGTCATCGGCGCCGGAGTATGCTGTAAGGTGACAATTTGTGGAAGATTGTCTTAGTTATTCTTGCAGTATACACCCTCGTTTGTCCCTGTTCGGGGCGCGGGTGTATGCGGAGGTTGCGGTGTGACTACTTCAGCGGCACACCGTGGTATGTTTGTATTTTTATTACCGGTGTACATGTCTGTTCATGTACTTGCCTTTTTAATAATAATATGTTGCATACATATAGACCGGTACATCCACAGGGCTTTTGGCTACTATCCGTATTCTTTTCTTGCGGGTAGTTGTTCGGGCCACTGTGGTGTAGGTCTTCGCCCTTAATCGCCTCAATCCCTTCCGGGATTCGGGCGATGGGAGCATCGTTTCATCTACCCGATGGATACTGGCCTGTGTTAAGCCGTGTCGCTTTGTTACACAAGGACAATCCTATAGGTGTGATGATTCGTTGCGGGGAACGGAACCCATTCGCCGGGACTGTGCACCCCCTCTGGGTGTCGTCCTCTGCTGCCTGGGCGGCGCTTGCTCGCCAAGCGCTCCTCAGGACAGCATGCGTTGGGGTATTCCTACCACACCGGGATGCTCGGGGCATAGCTTTCGCCTTCACTGGCGGTAGCGGCTCCCGTAGCTTCATGGGTGGCATCATATCTTTTTATAATGCCTAACATTTTTTGGATTCAACTTCCTTTATAGTTGTCTCTCCGGTGTTGGACTCGACTTCATCCATTCAATCCGGTTCTTCGGGGCGGCTTACGTCTTTATTAGGCGTTTGCAGCCTCTTAGATAGTCGCATGGTTGTCTTCCGAGCTCAGACCCCTCCTGGGTCCGAGTTTGGATGCGGTGTTTTGAATAAAATACAACGCCATGCAACCGATGCTTTTGAGCCAGCCCTAAGGGTTGTGCCACCGGTTTGGGATTGATGTCTCTCCCCTCTCCCCTCCTCCCGGGGCGTGCGTACGGGTCTTATCCTGCTACTCCGTCTGATTCCGTCTGATTCATTTGTATGATAGGGGAATGCTGTTGGGGGCTAGGCATTCTATGCCACTACCCTTTTACTCGGCGATATTTCCTTAAACTTTAGAGTTTTCGGAAATCTGTTAGACTCTCTTACTCTCCTGGCCGCCTCAATTCAGTTGTTTAGGTAGGCCTTGGAGTAAATGTTGGAGCTGTTACTGTTGATCGGGTACTATCTCCAACATTTTTTCTGAGGAATTTCTTTGTCAGCCCTTTCAAACGTTTACTGATAATCGTTTGAGGTGGTCACGTTCTCAGCGACATGTCGTTCAGGGCGACATGGGTCGTCCTTTCTGATGCTTTTTCATCTTGGATGAATAGGCATAGTATCTGAATATGGATGTTGCCCCAGAATGGGGTATTCTTATGTTGGCCTTTTTCCAGTCTGGTGGAGATTCTTGATTACACTGGGGCTGTACTATCTGAAGCTACCACACCAGGGTAGGGCTTCGATCTAGAGATGTTGAATCGGAGTGAGCATTATGTCGGCCTCGCTAGATTTTCCTCTTTTTACGCTCCTCGAACTCGCTTGCCCTTGGGGATCTAGTGAGTGGATTGGTGGGCTGGCTGCATTATACAGTTGATGACTCAGGTCCTCCTGTCCCTATGTGTTGCGGGTTTTCTCGCAGAGTATTGTAGCCGTCGAGGTTCTGGGGATTTGGGCTCTTTCCGCCCTCCTCACTCTCCGCTCACCTGCGGTGCCCCTTCCTCTTGTCGGTAACGTCGCGGGGAACCAGAGGGTGGCAAAATGGGTCTAATGGCTCGAGCTGCCTATGAGGCCTTGTAGACACCTAATACGGGGGAGTGAACCTCTCAGTTATGCGCCGCGTGTTTTGTGTACGAGGGGTGCTGGTTTTCGTGTGACATCTCCTCATGTACGTCGCTAATCATAGGCCAGCTTTTGCAGGAGCCACTCTTCCAGGGGGCTCAGCAAATTATTCTTTTAGAAGTGGTGAGCTTAGGTTTCATGCTATTTATATTGGCATGTGACCGTGCGAGGCTCTTACTCTTCTTCTGAATTGATTGCAATTGTCATCTTCATACTCATTCGATTCACACAATCCAGGTGTGACATTTTGCATCCTGCACCGCCTCATAGTACCTGTGCGAATCTGGCGATGTTAATGTACATTGTGACCTCAAACATCGGATTGAAGGTAAGCAGATCGCTGTATGAGTCGTGTAAGAACTGGGTCAATGACTCGTAAGGAATCGTGCTTACCTTCTCCGATGTTGATTCCCTGCCCGTCCCGCCCCCTGCAGGATGTTTATATTGTCGAGGGTAAGACGAAAAGAGGAAGCGGAATTGTGGGTATGACGTCACTTGAGGGGGTGTCGTCATACAGGGTGATCGAATGAATATATATTATGGGAATATTATTTATGGGAGGGTCTGCATATGCCTAAAGACAATGCAATTTGTATTACGCATCAACACGGAGAAGGTAAGCAGATCCTTACGAGTCTTAGAAACACACTGTTTTACATAACTTCAAAGTGTTGGAGAGTATATTACTTTACATATTCCATTGGTGCTCTCGTTGGGTATATGCTTTACATAGATTGGGGGTGGGTGTTGGTGTGTGTATTTGTGGTTGTATAAATCCTTGCATTGTGCCTGTCATCATGGTTTCAATTGTAAATATAATTATTTAGATTTTCCTTTTACAGGTTTAGTGGGATATAGCACTGAGTTTAAGCAATGTGGTATTTGCTGAACATCGTTACTATGGCGAATCTATGCCCTATGGGGATGAACAACAAGGTATATGTAAATTTTACTATGAAAAATTATGTAGTAATTTTTCAGCTCAAAAGCTTGTCCGAATTGTGGGTCTAAATAAAGACTGGACTCAGATATTTGGGTATGAATTAAAAAATTGTTAAAGGCTTGATCAGAGATTTCAAAATATTATTTTTGGTAGTAATTAAAATAGGTCAACTAGAATTAAAGATACTCATTAAAACTGCTTCAATTCCAAAGTTAGAGATGAATCGGATTTTTCGTGTTCATGCTGTACACATTTATGCCCAGTATAACAGTGCCATGGATACCGTGTATAACAAAATTTCAGGATCCGGGAAAATGTTAAACAAAGGTGTGATTTTCATATGAAGGACTTCGATTGGACTAGTTTAATTTCATACAGTAATGATTCCATGGACAAGACTATGTATATGCAAAAAAAACAGTTTGTTTGAAAATGAGGCCCCTCCCGGGAAAATCTCTGAGTCGGCCTTTAAACTATATAACAACAGATACTCCAGCTCAATATGAGCTAGGGAACCCATGTAACATCTCAAAAATTTCTGAAATTTAATACATCCTCCAATTTAAACCACAAATGTCATTTCATTATTGGAAACTTTATAACAAAGCCAATAATGTGTCTTGCAACACATAAAATGAGTACATCCAGATACCGTCTTGCGTGTTTCATTTTATAACAGTCAGCATTTGCCAGGCAGAAACCAATAAATGGCCAGTATTATGCAGGTAAATAGTAGGAATATTTTTGAATATATAAGGTGATACACATAACAAGAACAAGATCATTTATTTCTCAAGAACTTAATTTAAAGGTCCAGGGCCCAATCGCTAATAGAATCGGCCCAGAAGCCCCGATTTTACCGCAAGTGGTCAACCGTTTGTATAAGAGGAAGCTACATTTTTCTTTTCACCATTTGAAATCTGAGCGCCAAAGGATGTTGGTTGTGACGTTATGAGCAAAAATGTGCCCCATTGTGCGTCGACCAATATTAATATAACAAAGTACTCTATGGGACTTACAAATCACGTTTAGCTCTCGCATCAACAACGAATTGAAATATCGGCGTGAACTTTAAGATGGGTTTGGAGTGAAGGCCAATCATCAAGATGAAACTTTCTATCCTAAATGGACCATCCCCTTAAAGAACAAACAATTAATTCTCAAGCTGAAATATATGTCACACCATAGCTTAATTTTCATCAGTGCTTTTTTTTTCAATGAAAAGGCCCCTCCATTTGACCTACTTACGCAGAGCAGCCCTGCAGGACTTGCAGATGATCAGCCGTCACGTCAAGGCCACATCCCGGGCAAGTATAGCCCTGTAGCGCTTTGGAGGATCTAGGAGGGTGTTAGTGCTGGCTGCGTATGAAGTATCCAACGCTGTGATTGGGTAATTTATTTTGTATAGGGCATTGCGTGTTCTGCTGTACTTCTAGCTGTTACTTTGATGTTTATTTGGCTTGCACAGTAGATTTGATACAGAAATGACAACATTGACCATTTTAGGAATCAAAGTTGTATATTGAGGGGGTCATGTATATAGGAGTTTTGGTATGAACAGTTGATTTTGCTGAGGGCCTTGTTTGAGGACATAACATTCGTACCCAAAATCCTATATTCATCAAACTGTTCATGTTTATCAAATTGAGGCATTGCTTATAAAAAAGGTACCAAAATTCAGCCTCAAATGTCATGATTGTGGACCTTTTTGTTGTGCCTGTCATACTTGCCATGCATAAACAGTTGTTGCATGGCCAGGTGACCCCTCTTGAACAATATGCCCGGGGGGCACTCACTTGAAAAGTGACGGGGATGTGTAACCAGTTAAAGTAGGGGCTATCGGTACTGGATGTCTTTTGAAAAAAGGGGTCATTCGGTACTAGTAACAAAATTTTGTTTGAAAGTGGGCTCATTTGGTACTGGGAAGCCAAATAAATGGATATGGGATCAATGGCACTGGTTCTGTCATGCAAAACAACAATTTAAGTTGAAAAGTGAAAGTTGACTAAAACAAATGGGGTCATTGGGTACTGGACTATGACAACTCTCGCATTATGCTGCAAAAAGGGTGTCATTGGGTATCAGATGGATAAAAGGGGGTCATTGGGTATGGAGACAGTCAAAAAAGGGGTCATTAGACTTAAAGGGATTAGCAGCGATTTGCTAATCCGAAACATTAAAAAAATCATCAAAATCATATTTTTATATTTTTGTTACTGGCATGGATATGCGACATAACCTACAAGTGGTTGGCTTGAAATCTGTGTATTAAAGACAAGGCAGTACTTTTTATCTGATTCTGTAATTTCTATAATGTGCGTATCAAAATTCCGACTTTAGATCAAAAATGTCTTTCCCGGTGAATATCACAGATTTTCAGCATGATATTGTGCGCCATGATCAATACAGTTTGACCTCAAACACAAATATTCTTGATTTTTGTTTATTCTGTACTGATGTAAACCACAATCAGCTGTTTAGTGCAGATTTTGAGACGCCGTCACTGCATGTCTATTTAGGGGAGACGGTGTGACAAATTTCCTCAAATTTCCTTCATTTTTTCACTATTTGGTGGTTTGTTTTCTACATTAAAGCAGTTACATGTCATTGTACACACTTATCCCTGATTTATATGTTAAAAAAATGCATTTCCACATATTTTCGATTCTCTCGCATTATCGCTGCTAATCCCTTTAAATACATGACACATACATACTCACAGTCAGCAGATTTTCTCCCTATTTCTGTTGACCCCACCATATTCACATTCTTTTATATAGAAAAGGGAGACTATGTACCCACTTTATATCTTTCAGGTGAAAGTGGCAATTTCTCTTATAACAGAGTGTTGAATCTTAGGGAGTACTCTGTAAAAATGAGGATATGAAAATGTACTGGAGACCATGGCTTGAAAAAGTGGGGAATTTGGGAAGCTCCTTCCCAGGAAAGTTGGCCATTTGGAGGGAAACTTGGCCATTTGGAGGGAAATGTATACATAAGATATTGTGGGAAATCTGTGAGAAATGCGACTATCTTCCCGGGAAATTAACATTTTTTCAAGCCCTGCTGGAGACGTGAGGGTGTACCTTTCATCCTGTGCTATAGCAATTGGTTCTTTTTCCTTTAGAAATTGTTTTAGAAACACATTAAAACATATCCATTGGCGTAATCTGTATAAAAGTAGTGGCACAAAATTTGGACCAAATATACACATTAATTTTTCAAATTTGGCCTGAAAACATAAATTTTGTTTAAATTTGGCCAGAATAAAACCATAATGAACTTACTGTTTAATTATGGCCTCCATTTACTTGAAAAGTTGGTTTAGCTTCAAATCGACTTTCACAGTCAGGGAAAGCACATACCTACTAAAGCCAAATCTGTGCCTCCCCCCCCCCTCCACTCCAGTTTGGTGGGTAGGGAGACAGAAAGCGTGTGTGCAAAAGGATACAATTATAATAAGCTACTACTACTAGTTTGTTAATTCAACACAGATCTTTGGCAGCATCAGCCCCCATATGCAGTTCACATTCACTTACAGCTTGTGGTGAATCATCTAAAATAATTACCAAAGATTTTGAGGATGCAAGTTTGTCTGTCGCAAAAGTATTAGAAGAAGCTGGGATGTCATATCCAAATTTGGAGAGACAAGTAAGGAATCTCTTTATTGTAGTTTCTCTTTCTGGAGAATAGAAAGAATAGAGGAAGGGAGGCTAGAACAGTGGTAGAATGGTGAAAATTCAAACTCGGGAATTTAAAGGTGCAACAAGAGATTTCACATATCAGGTGTCCCTAAAATCGAAAGTACTGATTTTTGCCCTGATGTATAGCTTTCCATCAAAAATAACCCCACCTGAAAGGATTAAGCTAAGAAATGGTTCTTTGGTGCAAAAATTGTGAAATTTCTAATTTTGTATAGGAGCAAATACAGAATTCAGCCTATGTTTTATATCGAAATATAAACAAATCAAAATCACTTTTTTTCTCTTTTAAGACATTTCTGTAGCTAAATACGAGGTAAGAAATCTAGTGTGTCTAATCTATATGAAATTAATATTATTACACAATTTTTGGATGCCTCAAAATCTCTCGTTGCATCTTTAAGTGCCAGTCCCATGATCAGAGACAGCAAGCCACCCATTAAGGCTTTCACAGGTGATTGATCTACTTTTATGATCGATTTCCATCTGTAAACTTTAAATCGGCCACCAAATTCATTATAATACTTTGCCAACTTTGATACACACATCATACTTGTGCCTCTTCAAATAACAACACATGCACCAGCACCCAGCTATGTGCACCTGGGTAAGAGACTATTCGCCATGTTGAATATCCTTGTTTGACTCAGTAAATTTCCGACAGAAAACATACAATTTCTGTGTGGACACAAACTAAGGTAGCAAGTATAATGTCACTTAAACATGGTTGACTGGTTGTGTACCTCAGCAATTAAAATATTAATTTAAGTCAGTGACAAGTAATGCTGCATATGCCTCTAAAAGAGGCACTTAAAAAGGCAACCCATAAAATGGTTCCTTTGGAAAGCTTTTACATTGTTAACTAAGGTTTTATTGCGCATGCACATTTAGTGGTCAGAAATCGGCTGCATTAGTCTTCAAAAACAGTGATAAATTGCAAAAGTTGATCGATCACCGACTCAAGTGTGAAAAGCCATATTGTCACTTGCCTAGCCAGCAATTTTTTTGCCTCTATGTGTGCTTCATTGCTTAATGTATTTTCTAGACTGAACGCTGTAGCTTTCAATAACTCATTTGCACATAAGAAGGGTAGTGGAGAAGATTTTAGGCTTGCAGTGATCAAAAAGAAATTGTTAAAAACTACTTTAGTGCAAAGACGAATTAGTCATTGTAAATGTGTAGAAGGTACCTCTCTCCTCACTTTTTTTATTACTATTTTTTTATTTCCCATTTTCATTTATTTGGTAATGCTTGTGTGAAGCGGAAGACACTAACAGTAACCATTTCATTTTTTTCATCTATACAAAAAAATTTTCTTTGTTGGTGCACTTTTGTTGTGTGCTTTGAAAGTCGTATAATACCATTTTAATATCCCCATTTTGTAAGTAAAAATGAAATTGTCCAAATAAATATTAATAATAGCTTATGACATTTCACAAAATATATTTTAATTTAATAATTTTATTAGAATCAGGAAACAGACCCTGTACAAGAACCTTCGCCTATGTGATCCAGTAAAGAGACTTCAACTGATGTAGAGGTCATCATTGAATGGCTAATGGTGTATGGTTTAACTTAGGCTATGTGGACTACCCTACCCAGCCAGCTTCTTGGAGCCACTCTTCCTGCTATCCTATTAAAGTAGGTCTCTTTTTGTATGATTTAGTAATATCACGATAAGGTAAAATTACAGAAAATAAAAAATTAAATACTCTATAGATCGGGCCAATTCTGTATACACTTTATAAGCACATAAGTCGTGGCTTTTAGAGATGGGCTCCCCAATGCTTGCAGGGCATTTGGAAAGCCATCTAAGAAGACTATCAGCAAAGACTAGGCTTGTTTGACTATTTAGATTGGGGGGGGGGGGGCCCCATTTTTTCATGCTGATTCTGATATGTGCCCTGAAAATTATAATTTTGACCTGTTTGAAACAATTTTACAATTATCGTGAGTGCGGAGTTGCTTGCTGCTGTGTCACAGGATTAATCTGATGCCACAGGACCTTTTTCGCATTATGCGGCCAGCTGTTTTTGTTCCGTCTGACCTCATATCAACAATTGGCAGTCCAGCTGTCAAATTTGTCCTCTTTTTCCCCCACCCCATTAAGCTGAGGACCTTTTACTCACTCATGTGACCATGCAGCTCTTATTGTTCCGTTGTGGAGCCCATTACAACATTGGCAGTCCAATTTCAATTAGCTGATGCCATATGACCTTTTTCTCATTGTGTGGCCAGCTCTCATGTTTTGTTTTGGAGCCCATATCCTGCAAACAAATAGGGCAGTCCAAAATTCCAAATTTTTAATTTTATTCCCCCTCCCCACCTCTTTTTTATACCATTATATTACTTGCATTTTGTAGTAAGCATGTGTTGCTGACCAATTTTCAAAATCTGTGACTCAGGTTAAAAATCAGCAAGAACAAAACTTCATGATAATCATAAAATCCATAGTCATATATCTCAGTCTGTAGGGATAACTCAAATTATATGGCATCACCTATGAAAGTGTTACATGAATATGTTAATATGACATTAATTTAAAGTTGGTATCAATTGTGGCCATTTTTTAGCATTAATTTAAATGCACTATCATGATTTCCTCAATCAGAAATTCAAAAAATCAAATCAAATTTTTGCATGTTTCGAACAGTATAGGTACCTTCACATGTACAATGCAATGTTAAGACCTGAAATCAAACCTAGTAAGGACAAAATCGGATTTTTTTATTCATTCTTGTCCGTACAGACACGTACTGCAACACGTAATTGAATGGAGATTCATATATTTTTCTTCCTTTTTCTATAACACTTTTTCAGTTGCAAAAAATCTTATGAGAATTCTATAAATATATCCTTCACTTTTTAATTTTTTGTTTTTTTCAAAATTTTAATATTTTTGATTCTTTTGAGTGAATCACTGATAGGGTCTTTAAAGGGACATAAAGACATGAAAATAAAAAAAATTTTATTATTTATTACAATTTGTTGTGGTATCAGGGGTCCTAAATAAAATCAGGATAGACTACCGATCACGAGAGTGGATGCATATGATGAATCTGTAGCCTTATCAATCGCCAGTCATAACTGACCACTGTGTAATTTACATCATTTTTAGCATGCATCATCCCTGTGGGCAACTACATATACTGAGAATTATAGTTTTAAAGTTAGACAAAATTGCTGCTGCGGTGGAAACGATATATCACCTCAAAATAATCTATGGGCATTTGTACACAGTTTCCCCACCTGTTGGTATTACACAGTGATGATTCATCAATACGTCAATATTGTAAAAAAAAAAAACCAAATTGTTGTTTAACCACTCATTGACTTGTCAGAGTGATGGGATCTGATGAGGAAGATTAGGTCGATGTGTTTGCTCTTTTTAAAGGGAGTAGCGGATTACTAATCTGAAAACATCGAAAAAATCATCAAAATTCATATTTTTATATTTTGTTAATGGCATGGAGACATGTATGATGAACATAACCTGCAAGTGGTTGGCTTTGAAATACATTGGATTTAAAGCAAGGCAGTACTTTTTATCTGATTCTGTAATTCCATACGTGCGTATCAAAATCACGACTTGAGATCAAAAAGGCCATTCCTGGTGTGAGATCACAGATTTTCTTTGTGATAGGTGCACCATGATCAATACAGTTTGACTCAAACACAAAACTTATTGATCTTTGGTTATTCTGTACGGTGTAAAACCACAATAGGTTAGTGCAGATTATGAGGAAACACCGTCGCTGTATGTCTATAACGGGAGACGGTTTTTTATGACAAATTTCCTCAAATACTTACTTTTTTTTTCACTATTTGGTGGTTTATTTCTACATTAAAGCATATATGGAATTGTGGCACAGTATCCCTCATTTACAAGTTTAAAAAATGCATTTTCTACATTTTTTTTTATTCTCTCGCATTATCGATGCTACTCCCTTTTAATGTGAGGCAGCCAATCAGAAACTTTTAGAAAAGGAGTGCCATTGTAGAGAGTAAGTTTTTTAAACAAAAAATCATATGTACCAAACAGATGTCAAAGGGAACCAAATATAGCAATTGCGTGATAAACATTTCAGAAAGGACACCTGTTGCCCCAATACATCCGTTTGAGTTTCTACATTGCATGCGCCATTGATGCTTGATATTGAGTTTTAAGAATGAATACGACGAGATCAATTATCTTCTAAAATATTTTCTAATTATATAAAGATAGGTTGCTTCAGTTACACAACATTTAAACTTATTTTAGGGAAGACTCGATCATTACGAAAGAATGACCAGCATTCATAAAAGATCGTAATATTTTACAACTCAAATAGCTCAAAATTGCAATGATGGATTAAAGGTGCAAACTTGATTGGTTTTTGAGGCATTCATATTTGCTGTGCCAGTAGTGGTTTTGGATCTAGAGATTAGACATTACCCTCATAGATTTCTACCTTTTATTTGGCTACCAGAAATGTCTTAAGGTAGTGTTAAGTCAGAAACTTAGTTAATGGGCCAGTTTTTAGTTTTTTTCATGTTTACTGAGATTAACCCACCACCCTGTTTTTTCCATATATTTTAACAGGAATCTATAATATTTATTTTTTCCTCATATTTTGATTCATTTTAATTTTACTATGTGACGCATTTTTGACCAAACACCATTTCACATGGGGCTGAACTGCAAAAGGGCGGGTAATTTTGCGTATTACGCAATACGGTTCTGTGCTATTCGGCGCGCGATGTAATGATCGCATCAGAAATGCCTTGATGCATCGAGTCGATATGATGCATACCATGGTAACTTGTATGCAATGTAACATGGTTGCCCACGTGAGATGCTTTTGCAAAACAGATGGTTTAATTTCCGATTTGATACTCATAAATGTTGAATGTTATCATAAAGTACCCAGTGAAGTAATTGTGAACTGGTGTAGAAGCAGTGTGAAGAATAAGAGTGAAACGCTTGTTTGTTTTGGAATAAGGCTAGATTTTGTAGCGAACGGGACAATATGGACAAAATAGCGATTTTCTCCGTGTTCACTTTCAGCGATAATTAATTTGTGAATTTCGGGTTCCCAGTTACTCGAAATTCATATCAGTGAACAGGTAAGAAATGAAATGCATCGCACAGAGCATATCAAAATCTGGGTCGGTATTTTTTAGTTTTTCATTTTTGGGTAAAATCGTTGATTTATGCCAACGTTGAACAATTTGGCGGTTGTTCCAACTGAAACACGCGGGATTTTGGCCTTTTTTGGCAATAATTGATTAAATAGTGCAGAATTGAATAAGGGGACAAATTTCCGACCCTTAGAATATGACTCTGGAATACAAAAAACGAACAGGCAATTTTTATAACATTTCTATTATTTGTTTTATAGGGAACCAAAAAAAAAATGAGTGAAAATCACCATTTTTATGGATTTCTCAAAAACATATGTATTTTGGGGGGGAAAAAATATTATCATATTTGGATTCCTTTGAGTATTTCCTTCTCAAATATGTATAACTTTTATATGTGCAACAACAAATAAGAAGATATGGCAAAAAAAAAACAGTTTCCTTTGAATCCGCCTTAACAGCCACTTAACAGTGAAAAGTAAAAGATGATTTTATGGCTGATATTTCAATTTATAAAATTATATGCTATGAATTTCCGATTTGCTCCTATAAGAATTAGAAGTTCTCAGCTTATAATCCTATTCAGATGGGCTTATTTTGATAGAAATATAGCGTAACATCAGTGCACAAAATTGAATGTTCACATTTTAGGGGAAAAAGTAATTTTTGCATTTTTTTTAACATGAAACTTCAAACCAAAAATGGATAAGGCTAGGCTCGTATTATAACTTTTTTTTTAAGGCATGATTAATAGTGTGTCTGTAATCAAGGTTCTCCTCTGCAAGTGAAATGTACATACCATGAGTAGTTGAGTATAATACAACATAGCAGGAGTAGTTGGTAAACATAGCATGAGTAGTTGAGTAAAACATAGCATGAGTAGTTGAGTACAACATAGCATGAGTAGTGAGTACACATAGCATGAGTAGTTGAGTACAACATTAGGCATGAGTAGGTGAGTACAACAGCATGAGTAGTTGAGTACAACATAGCCATGAGTGTTGAATACAACCACAACAGAGCAGAGTGCATAAGGAATCACAAGTAACTCTAAATAAAACTTGTTAGTCAATTTGCTCAATGTCTTTGTAGGAGGCAATAACAGTAATATATGCAGAGGTAGTGCTTACAAGGGCATTTTCAGATTTGAACCCATCAGGGGGGAGGAAAAAAATCTTAGAAAGAAAACGGCATTTTTGAAAACTCATTTTTTTCCTTGGGGGTGGGGGGGTTGACACTTAGATTTACAATGTCCCACTTTCTGATGGGTGTTATGTTTCTCATCATTAACCAAAAAGGGTAATCCTTTCACACTCTCCAAAACATGATGGTGATTTTTAATGAAAACTTGGTTACTGTGGCTGTTCAGCACCAAATAGGCAAGACTCTTAACCCAGCAATGATTATATAGAACACTGCAGGCACAACTGCAAAAAACATTACGAAGCACAACAGTGGTGATGTACACGCAGTGCACACTTGCATATTTGTTTTCATTGGCGATAACAAAACAAGGTAAATCTTTGTTCTAAATCAATTGATATATATTACTTCAATGACAGCCTGATCCTCAAAAGCACAGCCATGAACAAAAATTGCAGCAGCATAGCAACAACAAAGTTAACAGCTCAATTGCAGGGTGCTTTTGGACTGGTTGGCCCCTTTTAGTGGATGAGCCAGACCATCTAAGTAGCCTTATTGGTATTACCTGTGGGGCAAAGAGGCCATTTAATACCAGGGCACCTCATACTAATGCATACCGAAAAATGTAGATGCCATTCTGTAGGGGTCGCTTAAGCGAGCTAGGTGCTCGCAAAGATTACTACAGGGAGGCCATGATACGTTCGCGATTTAACGATCGTTTCGTGCTACAAGCGCTGGGGAAATCACTTACTTCCTTCACTAAATTTTTAAAATTTATGTAAACCAGGAAAAGCTGTATCCCCAAATGAAAAGAGTGCACATTATTTTCTAAAATTGCCATAAAATGTCACTCAATTTACTTTCGACTGTCAGTGAGCCAATATTGTACACGTACCTCCAAGCGAACAATAGAGCTATGATATTCAACAATCACCGAAAAACCCGTCAATCGTTCTCAACAGGTATGCTGTCCATTGTTACTGCCCACCTGTTGGAAGAGATATCAAGCTAGTATCATGTGTTATGACTTCCTCGTATTGAAGCTCTAGTATCTTTCATAACTTAGAAGGCCAACCTTCTCACCTCACCTCGCTCATGATTTTTAAAAATGTAGCTCGCTGGAATATCATTGCCTTTCTTGGTAAATTGATAGAATAGGGTTTTTTTTCATGTTTGTAAAGACAATACTTGTTTTGCGATTTAGGTTATCACCAATTAGGTCCAAGCCCTTGCCATGGGTTTTTCTTTCTTTCATGACTTTTGTCACTGTTTGTTACATTTTCTTTTCGAAAAAAAATATCTATCATAAGTTCAAATTTAATGCACACACAGTAAATCTCCAAGATTTCTTTTATCGTGAACGAGGAAAGACCGCGCCAATGCAGCAAGGATATATCATTCGAAATCTGTTCAACTGCTGCACAATAACAATGGACCAGATGTAAGAAGTGTAAAGTGTGTTCCGTGCCGATTATTGAGTATCATTAACCCCATTGTTCGCTTGACATGCGGAGGTAATGTCCTATCCCATTGGTCATTGAGATTCTAGAAATAATTGAGTGCATTTTATTCATTTTTTCTTTTCTAAATAATGTGCACCCCTTTCATGTGGGGAAACAAAGCTTTTTCTGGTTAAAATCATATTGTTTTAATTAAGTGATGGAAATAAGTAATCCCCGGTCTGGAGCACGAATATTTAATTAAAGGCCCAACAATTGTATCATGTACCATGGCCTAAGGGGTCAAAATTGAAAGGTGGTTCAATGTTGTTGAATTGCATCCAAAATGTTTGTATGATTGCAAGATGTAAAAAATGTATAGTTTGTGCTATCTCTGACCTACCCTTCTGGAGTTTATAAGCTGAAACCGTTTTTGTAGGTCAAAGTTAAATTTAGCTCTAAAGGGGTCAATACTAAAAAACGCTTTCACTTCAGTGGAATGGTCTCATATTATTTGTATGTAATCACAAGTAAAAATCAGGTTAGTTTGTTGGACTGTACAATTTATAGTTTATCATTACAAACAACCCAAATTAACCCCATCCCCTATAGGGGTATATGGGTAGTACTAATGATGTTCATAACTTGTTAATTTCACAGTGCCGATGGTCCAAACTATTCCGTATTTTAATTGTAATAACATTATAACAATAATGAGCCATTTTCACTGAATGGGTAGCGTTTTTTAGTATTTGACCCCTGTAGAATCTAAATATAACCTTTGACCTACAATACTTTTCATCAGCTTACAACTCCTTAAGGGTAAGTCAGAGAAGGCACAAACTATACATTTTTAATTCCTTGTGATCAACTGACCATTTTTATGTCCAATTCACACAATTGGACGCAACTTTCAATTTTTGATCCCGGTATAATCTTTTGCGAGCCCATACTCACTTAAAGCTTAAAAATAACCCCTAACAGAAATGGCCATCAACCTTTTTTGTGTATGTCATAGTATGAGGTCCCCGGGTATAAAAATGCCTCTTCCCCCCGCCCCCCCCCCAGGTGGGACCGGGCCCACGTCCGCCTGGCTCACCCACTCTTTTCCCTAAACCACCCCCTTTTGACTGGATACATGATGTTATGGCATAATTAGTTTAATCCATAATACTTATCTTCCCACTAAAAATTTTCTTTTTTCTTATTCCAATTTAGCTCTAGCCAGTCTTGGGAGTTACTTGGGTATGACTCTAGTGTGTCCAGCGTGATCACTAGGATCATACCCAAGCTAACCAAGCTGACCCAGGAGCAGTCTTGGTCCAACCCGACCATGCCCCGACCCAACCAAAACAGGCTCTTGACAATAGGCAAATAAACAGAATTGGTTGTGCAACCAAATGGATTACATTGACTTAGATGACTCTTAGTTAAAGCCACTTACTAATTACCAAACTCCATCTACTTGTTGCCTGTGTTTTATATGGACTTGATTTAATGCATGCCAATCACCTTGAAGTCCAGAACTGCCACTTCAGGGTTTTGGTTCGTGTGAGCTTAGTTATGACCTTGTTCTTTTTCAGTACTCCTCCTTATGTGTACAATACATGTCAGGTTTCACTCAACTGACACTTTAATGTATTATAGATGGTTGAAAGATAACATATATTTACTAGCTACCGCACAGTCCACTCAGACAAACATGCACAATATAATGAGCAAATCTTTTGGTTTCAAATTTGACTTTAAGTGAAAGAGGTTGCGTGTTTGACTCTTGGCTGCAACAAGAAACTTATTTGGAAACCTTATTGATGAAATTACACCTTTTTTCATTGGACTTGATCTTCACATGACTTACTGAAATATCCATGAAAGCACCTATTGTTATAGACACAATTCCGTCAGAATGCAAATTTAATATACATTTTTAATTGCATTTATTGCATTTTTACATTTAAGGTCATAATAATTTAGGCGGCATGTTATTTTCTAATACACTTCCCATTATCAAATAAGTATGTAAGCCCTGTCAAATTTCTAAAATTAAGCTTAATAAAATTGGGTCACGCCTGCTTTTAAAAATTATCCATTTACATTTTAATAGCATCTCAAATTAACATGCAATTAATTTGGATTTGGTCTGTTACAGTATATGTCATCATAACTCTCAATAACTTTCACCCCTTGATTTTACTTCATTTCAAGTATCTTTTCCCGATTTTCATATGCTTCTGTTAACAATCCAAATTATCCTCATTTTGTTTTAAAAATCATTTTTTGATAATTTGACCAAATGAGCCCATTTTGGGTCCAGGCAATGGTCCTCAACCATTGAAAAAAAAGGATCAGGAACATCTGGGAACCATCCAGTATGTCCACTTTGTTTAGAAATTGTTGTTTTGAATCCAAAAGCTGCATCGAGGTCCTGGCAATACTCACCAACAATTAGCTGAAAACACCTGAATCATCTAAAACCACCTGGTAACAATCCAAGTGTCCCAACAGCCAAGTAGCCAAATTTGGATCTTGGCAAAGGGTCATCACCCATTCCAAACCACAATGATCTGAAAACACCCTGGGAACCATCCATTCATTTTGGCACCAAAGTACTAATCGGGTCCAGGCCAAAGGCCCATCAAATATCTTATTGGTTAAGCAACCTTTCCTATTGCAAGTAGTTCATTGTAAAACAACTACTGCCCTTTCAGAGAAAACACCTTTGTACATCATGTACACTTCAAACCGTGTCCTGATCATGTTCACCAATAGTCGTGTCCACACGGAGGCTGAACAAGACCCGTAGTTTCAAAACTCTGGAGTGTCGATCGGGTTTTTTTGGCCGTTGTTACGCATTCGAGGTTTATAACTCCAGTGTTTTATCGAGGGTCTAGCGGGGTTTTTATCTCCCCTAAAAAACTAGGGGGTGAAACTCAAACTCCAATAACACTCCGGAGTGTTTGTTTTGGAGTGTCGTGCTTCGGGGGATAGTGAGCGGATGTGACCTCGCAAGGTCATCTTTTGACAAATTCCTGTGTTTGAATATCACCGCGAATGTGCACAGCTTCCGGTATGGTGACTTCCGGTCTACACTCCGATATGAGAAGCGAGGAGAATGGTCAGGGGATGATTTCAGTGTCGGCCATCGTGTGGACGTAATTTGGAGAAATAAAATAATTGGTTTAATTTTTCACCTCTGGAGTTTCAAACTTTGGGTTTTTGTGACCGTGTTAACATGGCTAATGTTTACATACAGCAATTAAGTTTAATAGATAAACACCCTCTTAGAGAAAACTCTATTGAACTACATGATTAAGGTACTTAACTACTCACCTACTATTGATTGAATGGTCTGGGGAAGTGATCTGGGTAATCAAATGTCTTGGGTAGGACAGGAGTTATTCCAAATATCCACCCCAGCACACTAGGAATTTAGTAGGCTCACACCCAGAACACACCCAAGATTCTATTGTTAAATGGTCTGTGTCTCTACCAGAATTCTGGTCAGGGTATGTCTTGGTGTTATTTTTTGATGGAAAGGCACTATCATGATTGCTAAATCAAAAATTGAAAAAATCATCAAAATACAGATTTTTGCATATCTGGAACAAGTATAGGTATCCTTTTTTTTTTTTTTAAAGGTATTTCAGAAGCAAACTTATAACGACAAAATCGGACATTTTAGTCTTTACTTCTCCATGACAGACACTTACTACAATACGTAATTGAATGGAGATTCGTATCTTTGCACACTGCGTTTTCTTCCTTTTCTGTGAAATTTTCAGTTGGAAATTAACTATCAGTATTCTACAAGACTTTCCTTCATTTTTAAGCTATTCCTGCAAATTTCTATTATATGGACTCTTTTGGATAAATTACTGGTAGTGTCTTTAAAGCAATATTGCTATATGTTTTTGTTTTATATGAAAGTACATGATTTTAAAGTTAGTTTAATATCAATACTATTAGTCATGGGGAGGCACTAAGGTGCAGGATTGGTCTTTAGACAAACTACATTAAAATATCGCACTATATAATATCTAGTTTGTCGTCGGCTAAACTGGTCATCCCATCATTTTCTAAGGAAATCTGATGAGCGTAGCTGGTTTACCCTGTAGATGAAAGAGAAGATCTAACCTCAGTGCGTCGCTCTGGAGAGGCTTGGCGGCCATCCAGCACATGCTGCCTTGTATGGTGTGGGCATAGTTGCCCAAGGGCTAGGCCCACCGCCGAAAACCGTGGATTGACGTCAGGAAGGGCATCCGGTCAATTATCTTTTGCTCCAATAAATCCTCACAGAGCATTATTTCTGAGTGTGAGTTTTTTCCGCCACCCCGTTGACCGGGGACAAAACCGGATTTAAAACCTGTTTAACGAAAAAACCTATATCAAAAGAATGATAGTTTCAGATTCTTCAGACTATCAACAGTTATGATAATCTAGACACCACTATAGACAAATCAAACTTCTAAAATGCTTCCCTATATAGCGGCTATTTTTTACAGGATCTTCTGACTAGACATTTTCGCCCAGAGCTAACACTATGCTGCTATTTTCTAGAATGGATCCTCTAGATTAGAGTATTAACGATGTTATTTTCTAGACTGATCTTCTAGACAAATAGCGACGCTTTTGCAAAAAAAAATGATAAGCACCGATTCAATTTATCAGGCGCTATAGCTGTGGTTTTCTAGATTGACATTCTCACTAGACAAATTTGTATTTTCTAGATTGATCTTATAGAGTAGAGACTACAAATGACTTAACTTTTATATATGTTTGTATTTTCAGGAAGTGTGTTCATATATAAAACAAAGCCAATGCAACAGACGATGAGCTGCTTTTAGAAATAGCTGATGGTCTCAATGTGTACTTCAACTATACCGGTGATGTGACATGCTTCAACACATCCCAGCAAGCCACAGGGACTTGGGCGATTTAGGCTGGGGATATCAGTAATGTTTACCATCTTGCAGGGGATGGTGCAAATACTACCCGAGGTGACTGGAGACTGTGAGCCTACTATTTTCCCGAGATCAAAGGTCGAGGGAAAATAGTAGGCCCACGGTCTCCCAGTCACCGAGGGGATGTATTTTGGCCCTCCATTCACGAATATAGAGCAGTCAATATTTGTTTTTAATATAACTATACACATATTTCTGTCATTTGAAAAAACTTGCCAGTCTCGTCGAGATCAGCTGACACCGCAACTCAAGGCTAGTTTCAAGATACCAATGCAGGGAAAAAGTTCCCATAAAAATGAACTATTTCCCTGTGATGGGGGAAAAGTAGCTTTTTATGGGAACTTTTTACCCTCCTATAAAATTTTGGGAACTAGTCTAAAATATTTTATGTCACATGATATAGTATTCACCAATCAAATGACAGAAATATTTTTATGTGTTATATAATATATAATATACACATAATCCCAAGTAAAGTATAGGTTTCCCAGGTACATATTGATGAAGAGTGCATGAGAGAAATTATGTATTTCGAGATTGGGATTTTACATTTATTTTCTGTCCGTACACAATCAGTATTTTCGTTCGTGTACCTGTGGATGATGTTGATAACATTAAAAGACAACTTCCACTTTGCCGCCTCACGGAAAATGCAATTCCGCACTCAGTTTACCCAGTTTTGTTTCAGTCATGATATCATCATGAGTGAGTGAGTGAGCAATTGAGTGTTTCTATTTGAAATAACAGGTGTTTTTAATTTTACCTAAATTATTTTCCCTAAAATAATTTTCTAAAGATTAAACACTTGATTAAAAAAGCAAACATGAGATTTTAGGTACTTTGTTTATACACACATCCATGGAGTTTCAGCTTAAAAAGCACCTTTCATTTAGGCTAGAAAAATTATTTATGAAAAAGTAAGGAAATTAAAAAATCGTACTGTCTTGAAACTGCAAGAAAGTTCAAACCTTATTTTTTACCATAGTGAAGTTTGGACTAAATTGGTATAGGGGAAGACCGTTTTATCCATGATCCTACTTAAAGGGGCAAGCAATAATACTGCGAGAGGTAACATTTTTGAAATGTATTATATTAGCTTATCAATCAGGGATAGTAGTAGTAAATCCAAAGTTTGAAATCCAGTTGGCCGAATTTATCTCACACTCACACTCATAGCAATTGCCCTTACTCCCTCCTTCCACTTTGCCCAATTAAATGCATCCTCCACCCTCAACCCAACCCTCCTATTCTCCTAGCTCCTCCACTTGCTTTTTCCACCCATCTCGAACTCATGCATCAAAAGCCCTTCTTAAAACATGCTCGTCATCTTTCCTCAGCATGTGCCCATACCATCGAGCCAAATAACCATGCTGACACAATATGACACAATTTTGTTGAAGTGTTGTTAAATTCTAATATCTTCCCTTCCTTCCATTGGGCGACCATTTTTTTCACATAATGTGCCTCAACTCATTGTATTATATTACACAATCTTCATACTAACATATGAACCCTTAAAATATTGTTTATGAACACTTTGAGATTACTTTGATATTTACAAAAGAACAAATATTGTATGACTTCAATAAAAAGTGCATTTTTTTAGAAATAAGCAAAAAAATAGTTTGATGGAAAAGTTTTGTTTGTTTCTAATTTTAACAATAAATTTTGACATTCTGAGAACACAATAAAACACTGAAGTCAATGTTAAATCCAATTTGAAAATTTGGGACACACTGTGCCATTTTCATGGCATATATTTTTTTCCAAAACGGTCTGTAAAGAATGATATTGTACATACAATCAGAAAAATTTTGAAGGTTTACTGATGCATTTATTTATATTTCACTCCAGGCATGCACAGAAATGTTTATGCCTTACTGCAGTGATGGTGTTAATGACATGTTTCCTGTGGTCACATGGGATGAGGCTGAAGCCATTAAGGATTGTCAGAAAGAATGGGACGTTACACCCCGCCCCCAGTGGATCAAACTGCAGTTTGGTGGCAAAGACATCAAGGCAGCTAGCAACATTATTTTCAGGTGAGAGATTTGATCTTAATTGTTTCATCGAAAATGCATGCAGAATGCCTGTGTGTGCATGCATGTGTGTATATAGTATATTTGGATGTAGAATTCCAGTGTTCACTGATGGACAATTTTAAGCATCCTTTATTTCTCAATGGCCTACAGAAAAATATGCATGGCATGAAGCCCAAAAGGTTAAATACATCAAATTATAGCTTATACAGCTTATATTCTTTGAATATAGTGAGCGCGAAAGCCGATAACCGCGTGGGATTGTATAAAGATTTATTCGAGAAATTTTAAATTTCAATGTTAAAATGTGCTATACCAACCCCACATTAGTGTGTGGTTTTGTTGAATTGTGAGATGATCACTGAATTAACGCTAGTTGTGCTGTGTAACAGGCTATAAATTGCACCTTGTGGCAAAAATGACTTGTACATGTATCTGATACCCTTTCAACCTGGCCTGGTTTTGTCATAATAAATGAGCCTTTCAAACAGCTTTGTATTATGTTGCCTGTACTAGTGCAGGTAGGCCCAAACTAATCCAAATTCTGAATGTCCGTCCTTGTGTGTATATGCATGTTAATGTTTCGGTTAGCCTTTTTCAAATTGCTTGTGCATGGACACCTTAACTCAAATTGCCAAACTCAGGTCTTAGGCCCACCATAGATACTTGCATGTCATGGTAGGGTTAAAGGTCACATACCAAGGTCAAAAGTCATTAGAGGTCAACTTGTGCAGGGAGCGAAGGAAAGATGGACACTATAGTGGTTCGAGAACAACCTTGTATGGTTTGTATCTCTGTGCTTATTTTGATTTTTTGAGGGGTTTGCTACTTTGAATGCGGTTTGTTCACCACTGTCTCGCAAAACCAATTCTACTTTAATACTCCTTTAACACTTAACCTTTCAGCAATGGTCTTCTAGATCCATGGTCTGCGGGGGGTGTTCTAAAATCACTCTCAGATACGCTAGTGGCTGTGATAATCTCAGAGGGTGCTCACCATCTTGACCTGAGAGCTAAAAATAAAGATGATCCACCTTCGCTGACAGAAGCTCGTGAGAGGGAGAAGAAGATCATGAAGCAGTGGCTCCAGATGCATTATCACCTTGAGAATAAGAAAGGTTTTTTGAAGAGTAATAGAGCCATCTAAGTGGGGCTTGAGCAGAGAAGGGGTGCTTCTGTAGAAAAAGTACCCCCAAACTATATTTTTTCTAGCTTTTCAAGTCTTTCACAAGCCATAGAATTATCGATTATATATGACATAGATTACTTAGTGGATGAATTTCAGTACTACTATTGATTATCTCAAATTATTCACCGATGTAGTGCATGTTAGTATCCATTGGTTACTAGTTCAAGCCTTCGCTCATGCACCTTTTCCGAATTATGATTTGCCATAGGATTTGTGTTGTGATCAATGTGATCAGTGGCTCGAACCAAAGTTAGCATGAGCCAGTTGACCTGGCAATGGTCTTATTCTAACATGCTCTACATCAGTGAATAAAAGACATATACCTCATCTAAAGATTACTGTCATCTGATTGCTTAAAACTGCAGGTATAAAAATTAAACTATATATGCCTTCATGTTTGTGGAAGGCAAAAAAAAATCCTTCAGACATAGTTTTACTTATGCCCTATGGTATGGGCATATATATAGTTGGCACAAAAAGTATCTCAGCATGTTTTTTAGTCAGTATTTTGCCAAAGTCCGATAATTTTGAAAGTTTTCAAGATACACATTTTATTGCCTAGGTCTTGCTCTTTCATTTAACACCTTGCTTGTAAAAAAGCATGCAAAAATGGCGGAGATAGAACGACTGAAAGACGTAAAACTTCAAAACCAAAAGTTGCAGTTAACATCTCACTTGGCTTTGCAATGTGCATTATTGCTTCTACCATCAAAACCGCAAGCTTGTTTCCCACGGTACTTGATAGGGCGTATGTGCAAGTGCCAGGCTCCCATATCAATTAAAGAATACAATAGACATAAATCGGAACAAACATCTTTAAGTGCAAATTCAATGTCCTCTTGAAGAAGTTCATAATTTTGTATTTTCTGTCCGTAAACAGACAAATGGGGCAGTGTTATACAACCATTTGTGGATAACATCAAAATGAACCGTCAGAATCACCTGAAAATTTGAAAACAACCTTTTCTCTGGGATATCTACTATATATTATCTATAACAGCATTTATAAGCGCTCTACTAAGAACACAGGCGCTTTACAAAGAAAAAACATATATAATAAAGGCAACAAGCATAAAAAACACAACAAACTCAAGATGGGAATAAGGATGTTTTCAAAACAAATGCGCTTGAAACAGGAGACAAGACACCGCCTCACGAATCTCCTTAGGCATGTGATTCCACACGCGCGGAGCAGCGACAGCAAATGAGGAATCACCCGCCTTTTTATAAGATCTCAGCATGGAAAGACGAGTGTAATCAGAGTGAGAACAGAGTCTGTCCCGTTGTCAAGAGGATTGTTTCTCTGTAGAGAAAAAAGATCACCCAAGTAAGAAGGAGCTTGTTCATTGAGACACTTATAAACATTTAACATAATCTTATACTGAATACGTTCTTGTGAACCATAAACTAAAAATGAAGTGCTAGGATGATGGCGTATATACTTAAAGGGGCATTTCGTGATCTACAGCCTCGTCTCCCGACTTACCTCAAAAAAGTTGAGATTTTTATATCATCTGAACCGTCGGGCTAAGTATAGTATGTGTGCCAATCTGACGTGCAAATTCAATCGTCTCTGCAAGAAATTCACGATTTTGTATTTTCTGCCCGTAAACAGACAGAAATTACTGTACAGTGGTCTATGGGCGATTGTGATATGAACATTTGCTCATAACACCAAAACCAAGATCAGAATCAACTGAAAATTTGGGAATAAGCTTTTCTCAAGGATATCTAGCGGAACATGAACCAAACAGAATGAGTTAGAATCACGAAATGCACCTTTAATACTTTTAAGTCAATCAGATGACAAAAATCTTAAAATTTGGCAGGGCGGTAAAAGGATTGTGGGGCTTCGAAAAAGTGGATTATTTTTTTTTAAAGTTGACCTAATCCCCCTTGGTCCTTTTTAGACTTTTTGAAGATCTCATCACCGAAAAGTGGACGTTTTGTCAAATTGTTTCTAAATTTTGGTACCTTTTTAACCTTATTCTTTTTACCATGACATGTTTGATTAAACCAAAGCACTCGGAAAAACACTTTCGAGGGTGTCTGCATGGATGCCTGTATGTCTGGCCAACAAAATTCATTAATCCACACTACAGAGTAAACCGATTAGTCAATGAACTTCTAACATCGCACTGTGATAGAACATTATGAGGTTATGTGCTGTATACTTTTTGAACAGGTTATCACTGTTAGTTGGTGCATTTGGATCAGCTTTCGCCTCATAGGCATAAGGTTGTGGGATTGAGCCCCGCTGTTGCCAATGTCTTGTGCACTTAGGCAAGGCACTTAAGCTCGCTTGCCTCTCTCCACCCAGGATTATATGGGTACCGGCATATGCTGGGAATGTAAAACAGACTTGCTGTGCAGAAGGAATGGCGACCCCCCCCCCCCCCCACAGCAACATTATATGATGTATATGATGGAAGTCTGGCCCAAATGCCAAAGACAGCGAGATGCATGGGCACTCTGCCTGCGGGTGCACCCGGGGGTGCACCATTTACATTACTATTAATTAGCTCATATGCATATTTTGAGGAAAATTCATTGAATCTGCAGACTAAACCGATTATGTGCTGTATACTTCTTGAACAGGTTATGAATATTAGTGAGCTCATTTGCATATTTTCAAATATTTTTCAAGAAAATTCATTTAATCCACTCTACAGACTTAACCCATTAGTCTATGAACTTCTAACGTGGCGCAGTTGTAGAACACATTGAGGTTATGTGCTGTATACCTTTTGGACAGGTTGTGAATATTAATGAGCTGATTGTGTAGTTGACTAAGCAGTTTCCAATGCAACTGTTCAAAAATCTCAATTTTTTTGGAAAATTGGGGCACTTTTCAAATGTGATGTTATTGCTTTAATCTTATGGTACAGATAATTGTCTTATTCACTGTTATAGCTATGATGGTTGGCGCCGGTCGAGGTAGCTGGCACAGACTCAATTTGACTGGTGTAAATGGAGATATGGTCCAGCAGGAACCATAGTCCATTAGAACCATTGTGTGAATTAAGAGACAACTGTTCGTATTCTTCACTGTTGTAGGCGGACTGCGAGTCCGGCGGACTATATCTCCTGCCACACCGGCAGCTCAAAATTTCTCTACCGACCGGCACAAAATCTCAATAAATTACAGGAAATTGCAATATTAGCTTATATAACATAGGGGATTTCCAACTACCGGTATCCGGTACTTGGGATTTACCCAAAAACTCAATTGGCCTGGGTGGCTAAACATGGGTTCTATTTAATGTGATATTAATATTTTAAAACTCATTGTTATTGTTGTATGTTTACAAGGTTTACCTACATATTTTTCCCATTACATGTAAATAGACAGTTTAAAATGAAATTTTGTCTGGTTTGGTAAAATATAATAATGTACTTTTCATCCAATATAAAGAAATATAGGTTTCTCAACCTAAAGGTATGATAAGAGATTCAATTTTTTAGAATTTTATATTTTGGAAACAATATTTTTGTTTTTTAAATCTGCATTTTCTATTGCGTAACTCATGTTAAATCCACCCTGGTTAAGTCTGACTCAGAGATTTCCGCAATGTTATTTTTTTGTGTAATAATGAAAACGAGTCAACTAGAACTAAAGATAGTAACATAAATTGCCACAATTCCGAAATTTGAGATGAATCGGATTTTTTTCGTTTGATGCAGTAAAAACATTCGGTGTTAGTATTACGTCCCATAGGATACTGTGTTGTATAACAAATATTCCGGGATTTTTTTTTTTCCGGAATTTGATAACCAAGTTGCGATCTTCTATATGAAGGAATTCGATTTAAGCTTAGCAATGTCACACAGTGATTAGTATATGGACAGCATTAGTACATGCAAAAAAAAACACCGATTTGTTTTTGGAAATTGAGGGCGCCCTCCTCAGGAAGGAAATCTCTGAGTCGGCCTTTAAATAGTTTCAATGATATGCATACATGAAAATACTTCTTTTGGTTAAGTGATGGTTTAATTTTTTATACAATGCTTAAGTTCCCTCTAAGGGTACTTTTATACAATGATAAGTCCTCTCAATGGGTTACTTGATGACAAAAATTTTAAAAAGCCAAATTCAAAAATTATTTAAAAATTGAAATTTTAAGGTGTTACAGATTGCTCACAAGTGCACAGTCTTTGACCTTTTCCGCTCTGACCAAGGCTTTGCTCTGACAAGCACATTGTACAACTACACGACTTTGATTGGCTTAGAAATATGAACCATTTGTGTAGTTGACTCAAAAAATTTGATCATTTGATATAAAAGTTTTTCTAACCCAGATTGACCCCTTTCTATATAAATGCCTGCGGGACCTAAAAAAGTGAAAAATTCAATGTGTGTAGTACAATTGCCAAAAAACATGATGGTGGAAAACAAAGCTTGGTTAAAATGGCTCCATATCTTGCAGCTGCATGCCCTATGTTTACTGGTCCAGGACAATGGAATAGTCTTCAGTAATCTTGGAATCATAATGTTATAAAAATAGCATCCGAGGTGTACAATGGTTAAAAGAATGTACTCTATATTATGGTACATGTAGTGTACTATGTGTTGTGTTATTTTAATATATTTTTTTGTATTTAAACACAATGCTTATTTAATAATAAACTACACACGATGGATAACGATTTCTGTGGATTTTGATATATCCCGACGTCCTTGACGCATTTAAATGCACTTTTTAAAGACACATAAGTAGGAATCACCAAAAAAGATAAAAAAAATATTTGAAATTAAAGAATAGCTTAAAAGGAAGGATAAGCCTTGTAGAACTTCAAGGTATATTTCCAACCGAAAAAGTGACAGAAAAGGAAGAAAAGAAAAAGCAGTGATATGATCCCATGTCCAATTTACATTTGTAGTAAGTGTCGGTATGCGACAGTAATGACTGAATATCCGATGTTGTCATTTTAGGTTTGCCTTCTAGACTTTCACTTGCAGGGTGTGTATACCTATACTTGTTCAAAAATGCGAAAAATCTGTTTTTTTGAATTATGTTTTAGATAATCACCGATAGTGCCTTTAAGATTGGAAAGTGCCCCTAGATCTAAGAACAAAAATAATGCTACTCCCTTTTTGGCGGTGTCGTCGGATTTCCTCTAGGAATTTGGGATACGAGTGTAAATTGAAAGGCCTTTGTAAAGGCACATTTTTGTGATACAGAAACATTTCAGTTAATTTGATGGTGCATTTTTTGGTAGTGCAACTGGTTGCATCACACTTCCCATAGGCCACTGTGTTGTAATTTGTATGTTTACAATACAAAATTATGATTTCTATGAACGAGCAGATTTTATACGTCAACCTCTATGCACACTCTCTAATGTAAATGAGTGAAAATTTCACTCCAAGAGTGAACTCTTTTAAACATTCCAAAATGAGTGGTGGTATTTTAAAAGAGCGAATGCACCACTCAAAAAGAGTGAACATCACTCCAAAAAGAGCGGATTTCCACTAGTGTTCGTTGTTGTCCTTCGTTTAACTCAAACAAGGGGAAAATCCACTCTTTTTGAAGTGATTTTTACTCTTTTTGAGTGGAAATTCACTCTTTGTAAGTACAAAACCACTCATTTTGGAGTGGTTACAAGGTGTACCTCTTTTGGGGATTCCAAATTTTACTTGTTTATATTTAGAGTGCACATACTAAGACAAAAACAGATAAAATATCAACTTATTTTCGGGTGTTTAAATCGGGGGATGAGGCCGTCCCCTGCTCACAAATGCCCTTTTAAAAGAGACATGAGACATTTGTCAGAAACATGCACCCAATTATTTTTAACACATTCCTCTTACAATTTCAGTCAGAGTATATAGCTATTCCTTACAAGTCTCGTTTTGCATCCAGTGACAGGAAATTACTACATATCCAGGTATATGTGGCATAACTTCTGCCTTTGAGCCAAAACTAACAATGATTTAGCAGAGACCAGCAAATCCTGGGGTGACCAAACTAAATCTATTACACCTGTTTGGTCCAATGCCTTTGCAATTGATTATACATGAAGTGTTAATTAAGGACAACACACCAACCTTGTATATCGCCAAGAGAGCCAATCAGAAATATTTGTGCCCTTGCTTAATGAGAATTCGTTCATTTCTGTTGGCGCAGGATTAGGTCATTAAGTGAGAATGCTAACCAAATGCAAGGCAAAAAAGTGTGTTCGAACTCAATCGATGTATTACTGACGGTTCTAGTGGTTGGAATGGTTTCCATTGTTTACAATACGGAACGTAGTAGTTTAACGCGTAAGAACGGCCAGAACCGGCTTGATTTGCTGCTGGCGGCCCCCTTATAAAAGTTTGGTATCCTCTTATTATAGAATCCCAGTAATGTTAACTGATCTACCTTGAGCTTATCACTGGATTGCGGAAGCAAAGTCTGTAGCCATTCTGGGGGGTGTTAGCATGAAGAAGGGTACCTTCCGGTTAAACATTGTACAAAGTGCGAGCGAATAGGTGTAATATGGAGCGTGATCAGATGGTTTTTAGGATGTAGCCGGTCTGACACAAGCTACGAATGTAAATAAAAAAAAAAAAGAATTATGTTTCGGTTGCTTACCTAAAAGACAATGATGTTGCTATTGCACCCTAACGATAGGCTGATTCGCTTTAGCACGTTACTTCCGAAAATAATATCGCAGGGACAAATGTATGAGTTGCCAAACAAGTTATAAAGCATAACAAATTTATTAAGTAAAGTAGCAAATACAAGTAATTAATACAATGTTGTCAAATAACAGTCAAGGAGAATATCTGACAAAAGGAGACAAATAATAAAATAATTTGATAATCAGGATACACAGGAAATTATTGTAATTGTTGGACAGTCATCAGTTGAAGTTCGTGTAGTTGTCCATTTAGTGTCCATTATGTTCACTGACGAAAAACTGTCCTTTTGACTATGCTGCGACGACCCGATGCAGTTGCCAATGTTAACCGAAAGCGCTGAGTCAGGATGTATACAGGTTTTCACGTATATGATGAAGTTCCACAGCAGTTACAACTCCAAATAATGAAAAAGCCTTAAAGGCATATATGGATACGTGGCAAACCAAACAGAAGACATTAACTTCACATTTCTGCTGGATGCTGAAATTGTTTCTTCTTGTAACATAAATTAGCTTGGTGAAATTTCTCAAGAATAACTGTGTTATGTCTTCACTCCATCAACTTCAGATGAGACTGACATTGGATAAATAATCAAAAATCATTATCAATTACACAATTGAAAATTATCAGGAACTTACATTTTTCCTATTAAAATATGCAAAACAAAGGCTATGATATGTTTTTGCAAACATACGCTAAACGTTTGCATTGAATGATGCACATATAATATAAACAAACGGTTGGCAACAAATTATAATATGATTAGACATCCGCTAATTTGATAAACAATTAGCCAATCGTCACTGCATTCTAGTTGACAATTCAGTAAATTAAATGGTGACATTTAATTAGTCAGAAGTAATTAGTTTCTCATTCCTAACATGATAAATACAATATTCCAATTATCCTCTTTATTGATCGGGCCTATTTATATGTTAAATCTGGTTTCAACATTGTGTTTCCAATAGTGCCACACTACTATATGTCCCGGTCAAAGACCTTTTTCTAGATTTCATTCATAAAAAAAACACCAGTCTTTTGTAAATCTGGGCGGCAGCAACCACGTGTTCTGAATATGAGGACCTGTACTTTCACTCTTGTGACAGTACAAAAGAAAGTAACATCTAATAGTAAGCAATAAAATCACCAAATCTTGGGAGTAACAAGAAGCACATGGTTTTGGTTAGCTTCTCAGACAATATAGAAGTAGGTCGAGGGGACAAATGGAATGCTATGCTCTGACCACACATAATAAGACGCACATGGGATTACCAGTATCTGCATGCAAGCAGAATCCTCTTAGGAATATGTGACTCTCGGACTAAATCTTGTGCAAAGACACAGAGTGTGCATCAAATAAATCTTCCTAATCTCAATCCTCCAAGACAGAGTTCAGCAACCTGCGCAAGACCTAGTCACTTTGAGGCATGTAATGTGTACCCTGGGTATCATAACTCATCCTCGGCAATTATAGGGTCCACCGGGTCTTAACACTGAATGCTGTTAATAAACTGTGTCAGGGGTGAGCTACTATGGCCTTTTGTGAACTTACATATGGTTCCCTATACACTCGATACACACGGACATACAAGAAGCAAATGTTTAAAAGTTTTTTTTTTTACAAAATTTCAGAAATGAAATTTCTTTCATCACAAATGGGTACAAATTAATACCAAAGTTTTCTAAGGTGAAATCCAAGATTTAGGATCTTAAAACAGATTTCATAGACAATTAAATCAGTTCAATCAAAAACATTGCTTCAATTGCTTCAGCATGGTTAACTTAAAATCTACTTTAAAATACTTTATTAACTAAATCTAAACAAAATTCAAATCACCTGGGCAAACAAAAACAGAAGACCATAAAACTTCACAATTCTGCTGGATTCTGACGATTAGTTTCTTCTTTGTAACCATAAAATTAGCTGGGTGAAATTTATCAAGAATAACTAACTGAGTTATGTCTT
>JAMKCH010000490.1:0-40542 GCA_023653785.1 Ophioderma brevispina | reverse complement strand
CCTCAAGCCCATATTTTATCGCGTCATCTGCTACCTTACCTCGGTATTTTGATGAAATGTGGAAATCGTATCACATTTCCTCACACACTAAACGCCTTTACGGCATTTTCTCCACACTCGTCGTAAACAAACTCAAAATTTTCTCTGAGATCTGCCTACCACTGTAGAGCGGCCTTTTGGACACTGTGTTTGTTGTTTTTCTCCGCCATCGTTCATGTTGGATGAGATCGAGAAAAAGACCTAAAGAAAATCCCGAATAACAAATGCAAATATCAGGTATTTACGAAGCCGGTAAGCATGCAACACATACAGGCACTTATACACGTGGGCATGTCACACGTTGCGTGGTTTGAGACCCAGCCGTAAACATTACCTTGTGATCCGATATACACATTTTGGGGCAGGAATTCTTGTATCTCCTCAGTATCCAGGCATTTCGAACCAAAATTTTACTAATAAACACCAAAATAGTGAGACAAATACTTCAGCGCAGGTATTATTCACCATTTACGCCATAATATTGCATTTTAACAAGAGTATTAGGTTTTATTAAAATAGTACGTGGAATGCCGGGTAAATTGGTACACCCTGGACTGCGTGGAGGGTACGAAAAAAAAGTGAATCTTGCACTGATCTGGAGGAAAAATTACGAACGTTGTGGCGGGTGGGTTAACGATCAAGATTCACGTCATGCCTACAAAATGGAATCTATTGGCTTTTAAAATAGCTATAGTAATTGTATGACCAATCAATAGCAGTTTTATACAAATTAGGATTGATTGATTGATTGAATAACTGGGAAAGTTTTCTTCTTCTGAAATAGGGGTTCGTGTTATCGTAAGTGTATTATTGTTACTGAGTGATCATCTGATGCGATGGTTCCACGCGAGTCCACATGGACTCGCGCTGTAGAATTTGGTGAGTCTCCGCGTGAGGCGACGCGCGGACTGCGTCGAAATTTACCCCTGTATTGTAGAAGGGCACAAGCCCCCTACTAACCTTGTAATCCATTCCCCCAGGGTCCTACATGTGTCTGACAGGGGGGGGTGGGGAAAGTCAAAAAAGGTCCACATTTCACCAAAAGGTAAACATTTTGCCATAACTTTTTTCAGGATGAGATGAGAGTAGTCAAACTTAGGTATGTTTAGGAGGGGGACAAACCCCTACTAACCATGTAATTCATTTCCCCCAGGGACCTCCCCTACGGTCTGCCAGGGGGTGGGGACATGTAAAAAAAGAAGAGCAACATTTCCACAAAAAGTAAACATTTTGCAAAACTTTGTTTCCAGATGAGTAGAGTAGTCCATGCAGGCAGATTGCTTATGGACTTTTTTGGTCTCCACCTTCTGTGCGTCAAGTATAGACCATATACAATAAAACATACACCCATATGATCAACGATCCAGACTGCACATACCCTAGGAGAAAAAGCAACCGTCCATACCGCCCATTGGCGGTTTACAGATGTAAAATTGCTCATGCATTGAACACATTAAAAATAAACTTACAATTGCCACCAAATTCAAGTCATAGGTGCACAAAGAGACTGCATGCCATGGTAGGGTTAGAGGTTGCCTACCAGCTCATAGTTTTAACCAGAGCCTCTCATGGGAAGGTATATCTTTAGTATACTAGGCAGTGTATATATTGGTACATTACATTGCATTCTGTATAGTCTCCTTACAACAAGGGTGTGCCGTAAGAGTAATAATAATGATGGAGATGCTTTTAAGTGCTTAAACCAGAAGGTCTCTATGCCCTTACAAAACAAAAATCTAACATTAGGACTTAAATAACAATCTGCAAGTACAATCTTGAATCTAAAAAACAGCAAATAGATAATACATGGCAAAATGGAGGAGAATGGACTGTGATGAAGGTAAGTAGATGGTTTTTACAGTGTTGTTAAACACTTCAGAGAGGTAGCATGGCGGATGGGAACCTTGTAAAGTGTTCCACAAGGCGGAGCTGCAACAAAAGGATGATGTACGTATGTTGTTGAAAATCTTGGCGAGACAAGTAGTGTTTGAAGTGAGAACGGAAGGGGACGGGGAGGTTGTAAATGTTGAGGAGTTCTGATATATAAGCAGGGATTGGCCATTGATTGCTTTGAAAGTCAATAACAGAATCTTGTAGAATGTGTTTTCACCGGTGGTAACCAATGTACATCTACAGTATTTTTCTTTTCCGGCAGATTAAATCTCCCACAAACAGGGTCCTTTCATTTAAAGTACAATTTACGTTTCCAGTGAGTTACCACTTTAAGACACCTAAGATTGTGTCAAGACAAGACTCTACAATAAGGAGATGAAAAGGGGCAGGTTTGTTTGCCAATTATAAGCCCAGAGAACTGGAAGCCTGCCACTAAGACAGACCAAGGTGAGAATCTTAAATAGGATCTACAATAATTTCTGTAATAAGAGCCCTGGGGGCGTGATTATAAAAGGGAGGGGGGTTATTGTAGGTCATTTGTTTGGTTATACAAGGTGAGTGACCCTGATTGTGTCTGCCATTTTGAATTTTTAAGTAACATATATCTAAGATGTGGTATCATCTGAAAGCTTAGTTCATTATCTTTAATTTGCTGCAACGATCAGCAACGGAACTACAGTCGTTTTAATGAAGTACCATGTTGTTCCTAATAAATGTCCCCCCCCCTACGATTTTTGGATAAAACAATTAAAAAAAATGAGTTAAGCTTACCTAAATCGCATGATTTAATGGCCAGGACTGTTGTAATCCATATCATAATCGCTGTTGTCATCAATGCTTTCTACAAAGTACAAAGTGCTGTTCGTGGATTTCATGTGGATTACAACATCTGGACCCCCAGTAATCTTTTATAAACTGTAAGGTGATTTTTGCGGGGATATTTGACTTTCCATTTTTTACTGTAATAAACGCCCCTCTTTTGAAAAATGCACCGCCCCCGGGGCGTTTATTAGGAACAATACGGTAATCGGTTTTGCCCTCTGTCCATGGATTCACATTAAACTGAATGACGTTCATTGAAGCAAATCATTGTCCAGAAGAAATCAGGGCTCTTGTTGATTGCAGAATAAATTGGACGCTATTTAACCCACAAAATTCAGTCACAATTTAACATCGATGACCTCAATGTTTTTACATCCTCATCATCTAAAATCATTGAAATATAAAGTCATACATGTATCATTTATGGAGGAGGTGAAGATCGTACATATGAAGGGAGGAAACAGACATCGGTGAAAAACCTTTTGAGGTTTTTAAAGCATTGTCTATATTCTAGACCAGGGGTGTCCAACCTTTTGATATTTGGTTAGAATCCAAACCTATTGTAGACCGAAGCAAATTATCATGGAGGGGGTCTCACGTTTGTTGTTGATTAGGCGTTGCCTCTGAGAGTCTGGAAGACGACCTATTATCTTACCATTTTTGGTGAAAAAGGGGACTCCATAGGTATACAAGAGATGCAGATTTTGGGCCAATTTTTAAAAACAAATTGCCATTTCCTGATTGTAACATTTTAGCAAATTTGGAAAAATGTTGGCTTCAGCATGATGAAGGAAAATTTGACAATTTTCAAAACAAATTTTTGAAAATAGTGGCTCAGATTAAGGAAATAGGACTAATGGTGGAACAATTTTTTTTTTTAAAATTGAAATAGCGACCCATGTCTACACCCAAACCGCATGAAAAAGGACATTTATAGCAAAAGGACTGACATGAGAGCCACATGCGTGTCACGTCCCCCCGGGCAATAATTATCTATGCAAATCTGATCTATTATTGCAGCTTGAGTTGGTGTAATACAGTGATGATCAGTATATGTTGAGAGCGTTTGTGTGCGGTGGGGGAGGTGATGGGAGGAGGTGGTGTTGGTGTGTGGGTGTGCGGTTTTATGTGCCTATTCCGGTATTCAGTCGTTCTTTCTTCTTTTTCTTTTTCTTTCCATGCACTTTCAAATTACTACTAGTACCAACGGTTAACCCCATATCAACCAAAGTTGGTCAGAAGAGAACGAGGACCAAGCTTCATATGGGGGGTATTCAGATGGGGTCAAAGTCCAAGTAACCGGAAAGTAGCCGCCATTTGTTATAAAACATCTGAAAGCCTACTTGTCCTACAGGGACAACAAGCGATAGATTCCAAATTTGTTCACAGGAATCCTTAGACCATCCTTCATATAGGATGTACCCAGATCAAGATCGGTAGTTCATTAACATTTCAAAATGGCGGCCATATCTTTTAATTAATATGCAAAAATACTATATCTCAAAAACGATAAGACTGGGATAAGGTTGATGTCTGTGCCAAAGTTGCGGATAGTGTCGAGACACTTATATGCAGAATATTGGCTCCAAGGGTAATCTTTAAGCATATGCAAATGAGCTAATTATTAATATGGCAAAACAATAAACTTCAACCAAAATTAGGTTTAAATGTCATATTTGGTCCCAATAACCACTGAATAAAACTCTATTATCGTGCTCACAACATGGGGTCAAAAGGTCAAATGGGGTCATCTAGGGTCAAATCTGAGAAGAAGCTTAGTCCACAGTGCCCCTGACATGTTTAGGGGTCAAATGGTCAAAATATGCCAAATATCAAATTGCCCATTGCAAAAAATACCATATACAACTTGATGGGTTACTGAAAGATGAAAATAAAAAGTCTACGTGACCCTGTTATATGGCCAATGTTAGGGCAAAGGTCAAATTAACCCAAGTGCAAAAATTCCACGCTAAGTTTCGTGCTCTTTGAGCACAAAAATGTTCTAGTTGGGTATTGTATTTTTGTGAGATAGTAATGATATGATATTTATTTAAAGTATTTATTAATTTGTTTGGGATACATCGCGGGCCGCATGCGAGCTCTTAGCGGGACGCAAAAGGCCCGCGGGCCGCAGGTTGACACCCCTGTTGTAGACCAAAATATTGCCACCTTGAAAAATGTGTTCAAAATAAAACCTTACCATTATCACTGGACTTAAACATTTAAAGGGAAATTGTCATGATTCTGAATATTTGGAAACTTTGGTATGGATGGCAAGCTTAAGTAACGTAGATTACATATAAATCACAATAAGTTGAAAATGTCCACATTTGTTGACGTATTTTGCCCTTTTCATTAACGCCCAATAGCCTACTCGAAAACGATTCGACAAATCCACATCGCAGGCAAAATGGTGACGGTCAAAGTGATGACCATCATAATGACGTCGTTGTGACATCATATCGCAGTGCTTGCAACTTCAATAAAATTAAACACAACGAACTGAAACAAAAATAGGTATTCTGTAACTTTTTTTCTAATTTATATTACTTCATTAATCCATCAATATCAGTGGCGCAATAACAATAATAATTCGATTCAACACGATGTTTTGGTATCACTTTGGACGTCACGAGGAGAGCAAAATTGGGCGCTTTTGATCAATGAAGCCGTGGCGAAAAAATCCGCCCGTTTCTTCGTATCGGCAAAAAAGCAAAAATTGAAAAATGCCTCTTTTGTATTTTACATCAAATTGTTTATTTCTTTCGGGGGAATTCGTTGATGTATGTACATACACAACAACTTCTTTGAGGGAGTACCTTTGAAGTAATTGTTAAGTATCCAGGAGAGAGAGTACCCACCCGAATGGGTACCACATCGCCGGCCGCAAAAGGGGGGAAACATCCACCTGGTACACCACAGTAGCTTAACCATAGTCACCCCTGCGGGAGTACCGGCGTGGGTACTCCCATGCAAATGAGCTTGGAGCCTTGTGTGTGATTATTTCAGTTAATTTTATCCATTATTTAAACATTTGGTACATATGTGATGTTTTACACAAAATGTCATATATAGGGGTTTTGTGGTGATGCTCAACTCAACTATAGACGTTTATAAGGCTTGAAAATGAAATGATTCAGAAAGTCATAAACAACCATGGACTGTTTGGCGCCCTCTGTGGTCCAAAGTGCTGCGGTAAGGCAGACAGTAGGGGAGACTGTGAAGGTACTCCGAGGAGTAGCTGCAGGGGTACCCCACTACTGCGTGGCTTAAATGAGTTACCGGTCACGGCACCTAGGCAGGTAACTGCAGAGACACTATAGTATAGGGTACTGCTACGTAAACATTTAGCGTGCTATCCACCCAGTGGCTTGGGACTGGCAAGAGTACTTAGTTGTAGGTACTGCATCCATAAGGCATCAAGGGGGTACCCTTAGAGTAGAGCTTAGAGTACACATGGAGTAGCCTAAGCTTTTGGTTACACCGAGTAGGATCTTGCTGCGTCTCTTTTAGAATGAAGTCAAGTCAACTGAGCCCGACCAAAAAATCTTGACAGATTTCCTTTAAGATCCACTTTATTTGACATAAACATAGGACCTCCAATTATAATCCTTTTGGGGGCGTCATTTGCTAGTTGATGCCGTGCATTCAAAATGGGATTCATGGATGGGAAAAGCTGGACTACTTGATCAAAGGGGACTGTATCGGCCTCTAAACTTAACGCTTGAAGAATTCTATGCAGCACATTGATATAATGAAAATGGCTTCCGATGATACCACATGTTGTATACTGTATTAAAAATTCAAATGGTGGACCACAGTGTCAGGTCAAGTTTTTTTACTCACCCTGTATTTTCCACGGCAAACCATAGTCAGCACGTCTGGATACCCTGTGCTCCTCCCCAAAAAAGGATCTTGTTTGAAACCAAAGCAATGGCTGCATCTTAGCTCTATGACGCACGCGGTGTTTTTGGGACCACACACCCATGCTCCAGGAGAGGGTCTCCTCAAACCTCAAAGGCAGCTATTTATTTTTCTTATCTTTTTTTGACTGGTATGTTTCCCTCTAACCTGAAAAATATGAGAATGTTATTTTATAATTTTTAACGAGGCAGTATCGAGATTCGAACCCGAGAACACTGATAGTCACTGAGGTCAGGCTACCTCAACCAAAAGACCAGCGAGATTGGTGTGCCAGATTTGCAAGTCTCAATCATGGATAGCATTTATGGAATAATCGCTACTGCTATTGTGGTCAGCACTCAATAGAATGCAATAGCTCGCTCTGGAAACGGTGGCATGAGGGTGGTCAAAATCTCACGCTTGCCTATACGAAAAAGAGCACATATGCCGCTAAGTGCATTTCTATTTAGCACCAATTTTACATGGAGACAGAAAAACTGCAAAGAATATGCTTTAAGGGGTGGCCCAATTTAAAGATATAAAGTGTTAATCTTGATAAATTGGCCTTCCACCCCAAAAACACCATCTGTAAAGTTCGCACCAATATATCAATCTGTTTGATGAGAGGGCTAAAAATGTCGATTTTTGCAAGCCCTGTAATAATCTGTAAAATTAATATTGGTCGACCAAAATGGGACAATTTTTGCTCATAACTTCAAAATCAAGCATCTTTGCCCTAAGATATCACAGGGTAACGGAGGAAAAAATAGTAGCTACAATCCGGAAAAAAAAAAAATGGTTAGAACAGAATGCACGTCTCTTTGAAAAATCTTCCCCTCTCTCCCTATTCATGTGAGCCACATCATGTATCAACATCCTTTGTCAACTTTCCACACTGATTGATCGGGGGTGGGGAAGGGTAGAAAGGGTAGGTTTGGAGAGACAAGTTCTCGTCTTCACTTAAAAACATGCCATCAGTCAAAAACACTACACCAAACATTGTTAAAAATAGAACGCAATATTTAAACACTGAGGGGGCGCCGTATTCTCAAACGATGTTTAACGCTAATCGCTGTTTAAATAAATAAATCGCAATTTAAACGCCCGCTAAGTAAACGCAATTCCAAAAGCATGGTTTCTTTAATTTAAACGCTCTTTAAATTTTAGCCACATTGTTCAACAGGCGTAAAACGTTGTTAAACTTAGACTTGGTCTGGTGGTAGTTTAAGGCGTGTTTTAACTTCAACGTTTTCAACAATGCCTGATATTTTCAGCTCTATGTATACTTCGTGGTTAGACCATCTCCGCCTTTATTTCTCTTATCTTTCTTTTCCGAGTCCGTCAGTTGATTTCTTCTCGTCCATTTTTTCCTTTGCTTCTATTTTCATGCCTCGTGTTGTTATCTGTATAGTATTGAAAGGATAGCACGTGCGGCACAACTACATAAACAGTTTTTTAAATGGGCTCGGGGTTTTTTGGTCTCCATTCAATAATTCTAAAGCTCATTGCTTAACGCGACATTCTTGAATTTACCCGTGGGCATCCTGCATTGCATTTACAACTACGAAGGCAATTTTCTGACATATAAAGTCTTGTTCCCGGCCACAATAAATATCGGCGAAGATAAGTCACAGTTCGGTGGATGATATTTAACCTGCGTTTAATGCAGTGGTTAGCTAACTACTTTGTTTAAATATTGAACCTGGCGGTTTTTTAAACAGCGCGTTTAGCTAACCATAGTTTTTTTAGGAGTAGGCTAACCAACCGTTTAATTTAAACATCGTTTGAGAATACGGCCCTGAGTGATTATGTTCTACCATTTTTTCCCGGATTGAAGCTTTCTGGTGCCAACATTTAACCATCACTTTTCCGGTATAATCTGGGGGTTCTCTGGGGATGTGGCTATTATCAATACATGCTATTTTAGATTAGGGACTTTTCAGATTCAGTCAGCGGGCAAATTGAATTAGAATCATAGAGTTATTCTTCTAAAATGTTACAAAATTCTCTCCATTTTAATGACAAATAGTAAAATGAAGAGCTTTACATTTCGCAGGTATAGTAATTACTAGCCAACTTCCAGCGTACTGTGCAAAATCTCAACATTTTAAAAATCGGTGTCGTTTTTAAAATGTTTAATCATTATAATTTCGTGTTCTCTGTATTTTTTCCTCCCTCTCAAAAAAGCAGTGATTCTCAGCATTCGCAATCTTTATTCGACGATCCCGAACCCGATCATGCCGCTAGGGGCCGACCTATGCAGAGGAGTACAACCAAAGACATTAAAAAATTTTTGAAGATGCAGAAAAATACACAAAAAAATATGCGGAAAAACGCCCCGCGGATGATTGACGTTGTTCTGTTCTTCCCCACAACACCTTAGCACAGCACCGTGTGTGGTTGTAGAGAGATGTGCAGTGTTTAAACACCTCCCTGGGTTTCCACATTTTTTGTATTATTTAGTATAAGATTTACTCTATGTTTTATTTTGACAAAAATGTGGCATTTGTATGAAACGGAAAAACAAGCTAATTTCTATAATTGATGTTCTATACTCATAGCTAGGCGGGGCAACTACTTCTCATTTGCTGAAGACCAGGCTAGACAAGAAAAGTTAGTTAACATTTTGATATTTTGTAGTGTGTAAATTGGGTACGCGTTATTTGCCTTTGAAAGATGATTTTTTTTCAAGTACTTTGCATTTCAAAATTGGAAAAATGCTGCAGGCACATCTCGAGTAAAACCTCCCGGGTTGGGCAAAAACGGTGCAAGGCAAATTAAGTAGTTAACCTCTGGTGTATAATATTTTGGAAGTAAGATTATTGTATGTGCATTATATGAAATATAAGTTCTATCTTGAATTGAATGCTAAATTAGAAGCTTAGCTCGAAAGAAAAAAAGGGAGATAGTTATCCCTTGGTAGATTATAACTAGGCCATTAATTAATATGTAATTAAAATCAAGTTAATTTTAGGTAGCACATTTTTTAACCCTAACAAGGCAGGTCATATTTTGTGAGCACTTTTCATTATACCCAAACTTTCATCTTAATGCACTTCCATATACCACAAATTACCACAAAATTTAATTGTGGTTTATTGTGGGATATGCTTAGTAGTTAGAAACACTAAGCATAATTTAGAGTTATTTGTTATATACATACCACAAACTACCATGCAGAGTTAAGTTCTTGAGAGATACACAAAATACCACACTTGGTGTGCCTGTGATAATACCACACACCACAAACTACTAGTAGCTCAAAATCAAGGGTTTACTGCAAGAAGACCCCATCTTCAATAGCTGCTGTTTGTCAGTTGTGTTGTTATTAAGTGTTATACCTGCCAAATCTAACACCTGGCAGCTATTGCAGAATTGGACTTTTTGCCCTAAACCTTTAAAATATTGTGGGTCATGTACATTGTAAATACCAAGTACATGTTACCACAGAGTAACACTGTTTGGTATTTTGTGGTCTTTAAGCTTTGTAAGGGTTAATTTTGTGGTCTTCAGCTTTGTTAGGGTTAATCCAACTTATTCCATGGGCTTTCCTATTATGGGATGACAAATTTCAATGGCAATATAATACAATGATTAAAATTACAAACAAAAATACGCAGACAGGTGTGCAAAGGTGAAAGGGAAGACTTACGAGCTGTACTATAGGGCATGTTAAAAGCAAAGTATGTATAGAACTGATTATGCAATACTAATTTTGCATGAGGCCTAAAATAAAAATAAGAAATTGTTTGATGGGCATAAACTGACGGTCCGACTCTTGATGAAAAAAGTTAAAAACGAAACAAAAATTGATGTGCGCGTATTATCGACGATGTAAGATTTATGTTATGCAGTGATTATATTATGGTACTTAGAATGAGAGAACGAAAGGAGCATGACAAATCTTATGGTTTTGATTGATTTGGTGATTTTTTTTCTACTTAAAAAGTAAGTGACCCGACTTTTTTTTGCCAATTATGCCACTAACCAATTTTATTTTAGGCCCAAGTTAATCTTACAAGATATTATAAAACAAGTTTTCCCTCTTCATGGATTTTTTTGCTTTTGGTTTCTGATTGTAATTTCTTGATTTCTTAACTCTCTCCTGTAGTTCCTTATTCCAATGCAGCTGCGAATCCTTATCAGTGTTCGACCTTGTTATATTGACAGGGAAGGTAAAGTTTTAAGAAATTGGTCAAACACAAACCATTTTGCATTTTTCAAAGATCAAACTGAAAAGCACAGTGTTATCGTTTAATACCTGCAGCAGCTGAAAAATGCATGGGGTGCTTCTCACATGCAATTTGGTTTGGCCTAAAAAATCATTTCAAAGGTTGAACTAGTTCCAGATATAGTTTGAAGAAGTAGCTCAGTGATATGTGAAATTTGTGAGTTTCAAGCTTCTGTTAAACACACAAAAAGAAGCCAGGTTGAACATTTGTTAATTTGACTTACGCTTATGTACAAATGGAACTTGTTTTATAATATATCATGATAGAGCCTGTGCTTTTTGCCATAAACGGAAAATTAATGTGGTATTTCACGATTTGGTGGTAACCACACAGGCCATCTGACCAATATATATAAATTTGTAAATGTATCATAAAGTGTACTTTGTTTCACAGTGTTTTTTTTTATTATGTATCATTTTTGATTATTTTTAATTATCTAGTCAGGTTATATTCAGCACGTGATTTAAGATTAACTCCCCTCCTCTCGTTCCACGGCTTATTATATTTGACAAAATGAAACAGGCCCAGTGCTCCCATTGGATTACACGCTTTATTCCGTTATCATACATTTTGTACTATGACGTTTCATCGAATATAATAAGCCTCATTCCACAGAGAACAAGAGCCCCACTTGAAAACCAAGTCATGACACCATGCCCAGTCGCTAAGCCTTTGTTTCTTCACACACTTCACTTTGATCAAGTTCTCATCAAGTCATGTTTTGTAGGTCCTTGTAATTTCCCTTTCTCATGGTTGGTAGATCCAGTTGTTTCTTAGCACTTTCTGCATCAAAGTTGAGTGTGACATTACTGTGGATACTAAAGTTGCAGGATCATTCTGTCAAAAGTCAGCACACTGTTAAAAAAAACTGCATAAAAGCTGTGAGGTCACTGTTTACTTCAAACAAAAAAGAGTACAGAAATGTTGTGATGACCTCTATCCTACAAGGCTTATTTTACTTGATAGTAATCCTTAAGCAACTGCTCTGGCTTCCCCTCTCCATTTCTTTCAATCGGGGGGGGGGGGGGTTTTTTTTTTTTTTTTTTTTAACAGAGGACCCTTTTCCTTACAACACATATTTCTTGTTTACGACCCTCTCTTTCTGTACTGTGTTTAGTATAAGGTGACCCAGTGTACGTTTTGAGACACCAATAACATGTAAAGAGTGTAAGGTGAATAAGTACCCAAGTTCAGGGGGGGTCAGTGATAAGAAATTTAACAGAGGACCCTTTTCCTTACAACACATATTTCTTGTTTACGACCCTCTCTTTCTGTACTGTGTTTAGTATAAGGTGACCCAGTGTACGTTTTGAGACACCAATAACATGTAAAGAGTGTAAGGTGAATAAGTACCCAAGTTCATAATGCCACTCTTAAAGCGGTGCTGGCACATTTTAAGAAAATATGAAAAGTCTTCAATTTGCTCGCAAATGATAGTCTCGGCCATTGGAAGAATAGAGATATATTTTACACATAAAAATAACATACCCAAAAGCAGGTAGTGACAATATAAGAGGCTAAAGACATCCAGGTAATTTGTAGGCTAACTTTTAAGTTTGTCGTAAGCTTAATCAACAAATGTGTCTTATTACATGAATATCATAGACTCTAACTCATTGATATCAGAACCACAAAAGGTCACAGACCGGTCAAACAAGGTGCATGCTGTGAGAATCAACTCTGGCGTGTTTTTTCTTGTGTTACACACCGTTTCCGCATCATGCTGAATTAATGTCGCCGGCGACATTAATTATAAAATAGTTCTGTTTACCAAAAAAATTCAGGTGAGGGCTAATGAATATAAAAGCTTTACAGCCATGCCAAAATATCAATTTTGACAACTCTAGAGGGTGCACTAATTTCCAAATGTGCCAGTGTCACTTTAAGAAAACGTACTGTAGTAACTACAGTGTATTTTTCTCACGACTTTAAGAAATACCTCCTCTGACAAAGTGTAGACCAGGGGGGTAGGACATGCCAACCTAACAGCAACAGCAAATTCAAAACATCAACTTCCGGGTGCTAGTCTATTTCAAAGACTTAACGGTAGGAGGGCGCTCTTACGCATATCGAACGGTTACACACAGACTTGACTAAAGACTAGGCCTGGTCACGAATATTTAAATTTAAATGACCGTTATTGGAAATTACACTATTTTGCAGCGGGGTTAATCCACTAACCCTGACGGATTTTGAACTCAATAATTTTTTCTTAAATTATCATGATATTACTAAGATCTTTTGAACAAAGGTTTAAGAGATGATTTTGTAATGTCACTGGGACCGAGACTGCCATAGTAAATGCACGTAGCAATTCCCCAAATTACCCTTGGAAATGCCCAAATCGAGCAGATCGTGTCCTACCCCCCGGTGTAGACTGCAATTGACGACAGGTCTTGATCCACCTTCCACTGAATGGTGTATAATTATAACCAATGCTCCTGGAGCACAATTTGTAGGCATTGTCTCACATCAGCAGTGTAGCAGGTGGGGCTTGTTTGAAAGCCATACTTGTAGCAAGCCCAGCACTAAATGTAACCCCAAGTCAGGAGTCGTAACCCTCGTCTTACCACCACTCCTAGTGAACTTTGCTCCTTTGCGCTAAAATGCCAAAACCTTGCGTAAAAAGCTTCTAGGTAATCATTCTCTCATCCTTTCTGGTGATTTTAGCGAAAAAATTGTGAAGGTAGCACCTTCACCGGGGTTAGGGTGGTTGCCTTCGAAGGGTAGGGGGGTAGTTTGCCACCGCAAAGGATATTTTAGGGTGCATTTTTGAAAATAATATATGCAAAGTAATGGCTCTAAACTCCAGTTTATTTTAAACTAGTAATTTGCCATCATTTAGGGCTGCAAACGCATGAAAATTCAATATTCCTAACTTTTTTTTTTAGCGTCAAATTGGATTTGCGTTTATTTTCTGTGGAAAATAGTTCAATTTTTGCAGAATCGGCTGACTTCATGCATTATTGTGACACATACTAGGTAATGTTGGTTACCCATTTTGCTTTATAACCAATTCTCGGGGGGGGGGGTGGGTGGGGTGTAATCAGTTTTACCAAAAAAGGCTGGTAAGACGAGTGGTAAAGGAATTAGTGGCAGGAATCTAATTGGCACATTATAATGCAATATCCCTAATAAGACATACCCGATGGTTTTTCATGGTAATTAGCGTATTCCTTGCAAAGAAAACAACCATTTTTCACATGCTTAATTTCCGTGCAGTAGACAGTTTAAGGAATCCGCCATGTTTATTATTTTTGCTATCATTCTGCTACAAGCCTTGAACTTTGCCTTGTATCCTTTGTGTGCTCACCGATAGTTCAAAAGGATGAGGCTTGTGGGCAGACTGGCTAAAGCACATGATATATTTTAGTTGGCTTCTGTTTCGTATTGCTGAGTTTGTAATAAGTGGCAAGCTTCTATGATTGCGTCCCTTCGTGTACATTTTTATAATAAAATGATTTTTTTTTTTTAATTTCATTATTTTTTGTGCCGATAGATTCATGCCATAAATTCCTTTAAGAACTCTTAACATTCTTGTTGCCATTTTATATTGTTATACTGTAAGTGGTAGTCAGATACACGTGTACATTGTATGGATTCTTGGGCAATATGGGGTGGTAAATGACATCCATCTTTACCAAGTTTGAATGATCGATTGGCTTGGCTACCAATGTAGCTGATTTAAGGGATTTTGCCATAGCCTGACCCATCTTGTCTGCACTTTACACTTTGTTTCGGACACTCTTTTTTAGGACACCCTTATGAATTCATAAACCTTCACATAATAAAGCAGCAGGTTTATTCTGTTAAGGTTTCCGAATTCATAAGTGTGTCAGAAAAAAGTGTGTCAGATGGTCAGGTTAACCACGGAAACTCCCCTGATTTTACGGCAAAGGAGTTAGATTTTGGGTATGCTTTGAGGCGTAAGATTTCTTTTACTGATAAAAATGAGCGACTGGTTAGAAAGACTAATTGTGCTGCTGTGACCCATGTACCGGATTAATGCAAGTGATGATTGTTTTCAGAATAAAAACACATAAGGGTCATTTATGAACTCAGTCCATAAGCCCTTTCACAGGGTTTTTGGTTTTGTTCCCTTTTTTTTCTGGCTGCGCATAATCCGCTTTTTGGCTGTTAGAGAACTCATCACTTCTGTTGCTTGGCGTATTCCTGTACAACGGGTGCATAGCGGGCCCATGGGCCAATTCCAGCCCGCCAACCGTTGATTTGTTGGCCCTCCCTTGCCTCTAAAATATAAAGGTAAAACTAAGATTTCAGGTGTATTTGCCCTCAAGTGACCTCTCAAACGTTTTTGGCATTCTCTGGCCTTTCAGCTAATTATTAGAACCCCTGCTGTAACAACTTGATGGCATTCCATGGGTTGATTGAAAATTGTGTCAAATTGCACAGCTGCTATGTCACTAGATGGGGAAGAACCACTTGTAAGCTTGTGCCAAGGAATTATAGAATGCTGGTATGGTTTATAGTTTTTTTTTTAGTTCTTGCTACAATTGTCGTTTGCTCTGACCTGCTCATTGCAATTTTTTGATAATCATGTCTGAACCAGAAGTACAAGCCAATTCCACTTGACCATCAAACTGCGAATGTGACGATTTATGAACTCGAAAAAGGCTTATTCCTCCTAATAAAATACAAAAAATATGGGTGGCCAAGAAGTAGGGCTGTGAATCTGTATTCAACAAGAGAATAGCTCGGAGGGTTGGGGGAATCACCTTCCTTTCTGCAGAGGATGGTGATCTCTCTTCTGCACTCGCACTAGTAACACATGGTCCCGTTCTGGTCACCGTACACATCGGTAAGAATATGACTATCGCTAACCGCTGCAGTAGCCCACGATATCGCATTATAACAGGAACTAATACCGTTGTCGCAGTTTTTTTATTATGTTTAAGAGACTAGTACACACCCCTTGCCGCATGCATTTAGAGCAAAGCGAAATCAAAGATGGCGATACAGATCGGCATTCAGCTTGCGACGCTGCCAAAATATCGGACTTTTGTGTGGTAAAGAGAGGCAACTTTAAAGGCTTACGATCACCGTTTGCTTCAAATCGTGCGATATGCAACAATTTCTTAGTGTAAAATAATGTCTAAACTGCACTGTGAACGTCTTTCTTTCTTCCCGATGACCATTTTAGCCATCGACGCCGGGTTTAAAACGAGGGGTCTGGACTGACAAATTATAATGTCACTTAGGTAAGCTAACACCCAAATGGGTTACCGTGCTGGTAAAACGCTGTATATGTCCACTTGTGGGGAACGAAACTTGTTGTTACTTGTCCGAGTGACATTGACTTTGACCCGCGATACGAAAAACCGGAAGTGTGACCTGAGTGCTGCAGCGCCTTCAACGGCGGTTATGTGACTGTTAACGGTTGACCAGTAATGGAAATGTGTTACTAGTGCGAGTGCGAGAGAGATGGGATTGAATTGAGGTAATTCAACAACTCCCTGTATCTCCTTGTACAGGAGCGTATCGTTGTTGATTAGCACGTCGTGCCCGGTGCAATGTTCACGGAAGTGTGATTATGCAGTACGCTTAAGTCGGCGCATTGTTCATCACGGTTTGGAACTCTGAGTACGCGCAAGGGGTTCAGGTGCAAACTGCAAAGCAACAGACATGCCCAAACTATCATTTTGCTTAAGATTTTTCTAAATATATGTGATGCGATCTGAGAAAACCTGCCACATGGTGCAAAATTTATATTTTGAGTTTTGACTTTCAATGCAAAGTTTCCATAACTTTTTACTTCTTCTATGATACACATATCAAAAGTTATGCCTTATACAATCTGACAAAAAATAAGGTACAACATAACATATTTTAAGGTATTTTCTTTATTTTCTCAAAACTGTCCTGTGCGACATGTGACGGGTTTTTCCCAGATCGCATATTAGGAGGAAAGATTTCTGTTGATCTGGGAACTTTTTATTATTACTGTGATTATTATAATTATGAAAATATAAATATAAACAAAAATTAAAACAATATGTTTCTCTGTACACGATATTAATAAGTTTTCATCAAGATTTTTGTTGTTGAAAGGGATTCAAACCTGTTACAGAGTGGTTCATCACAAATCAACAACTCTAAATCTGATGCGTCCTTGTATTTTTATCCTGCTCGGGCAGCTAAAGTCACCCTCGCGAGATAAAAAATATGTGGATGCATGGTTGCATCATTGTTGAACCACTCTAACATGTTTGAATCCCTAAATCACTTGAGCAAAAATAAATCAAAAAGTTTTTAATCTAACAACAGGTGAAATATTTGTTGCAAAGGCCGAAGTAAAAAGAAAATTTTACCCTATGGGTGCTACCAACCAATTTGATTGGGTATTTATAAAAATAGGGCTATTTTGATTGGTTACTCGTGGATATACCACGTAATGAGTCCAATCAGAGGTACTGTGAGAAAGAGTTGAAGTTTCGGTGAGTAAAACAAGTGGAAAGGTTCTCGGTGGGGGCCAAGCATGATTTACTCATTTACAGTCAATGAGAATTCACAAGGTTGTATCATTGATACCATTACATTCTGTGGGAAGGTATGCAACCTTGGATGGTCCACACATGTTAACATCAGCTGACCAATGTATGATCTGCTGGGTATTATAAATCATACTAAATATCCAGGGTGTGTATTTGTTTCAAGTCTGGTTTATGACAGCTTTGAACTGGCGCCATGGGAATTGAATTTTCTTGGCAAAAAGTGTTAGTATGTCAGTGGGTTCACACTGATGTGATTCTTCTTCGCATGTCCACAAAGTCATTGGTAATGGCTTGTGGTGGTGTCAGGATTTAGTCAACTGAGTAAGCTGATCCGGGACTGCGTGTATCCATGATGTATCCGCCTTTTGAGACTGGTGGCGGATTGGGAACAGTCAGGGGTTTACACCCTACTCTTATTCGACACTGACTGCGATGTACATGTACAGTGGTGACTCTCTGTACACGGGACTGACGGCTTAACGTCCCCTCTAAAGCACGGGATGCTTTCATGAATCATTGCCCAATTCCAAGTGAACCATGGAGGAGAGCAGTATTCTGTTTTTAATCAATAGCGTGTATACAGATTAAATCCAGAATTGAGCACCCGAATAAATCCCAGCAAGTGACCCCACCGTGATTCGAACCCTGGATTTTTTGGTAAATTTGCGCCACAGGCAAGCACCCTAACCGCTAGGCCACGCTCTCCCTCATATGTGATAATAAACACAGATGTGATGGTCGATCCTCAATCTTCACCACGATGGTAATCTGAACATCCGCCATTGGGAACATGCTCCGTTTTAGGTCATCTGTCATCAAGGCAGATAAAAAGAGTATTCTATTACACGTCTGCTGCCATGATTGAAAATGCAGCATCTGATTGGTCCAGTTTAACTGCCCATTATTCTGCAATAATGGGTCCGAATGCATTTCCTCATTATATCACATGCTGTTCGTAATATAATATAAATAAAGGTTTGCAGAGTATTATTTATGGGCTATAATGTATCCTCGGCCGGAAAAAAAAAATATATAAAAAAAAAAAAAAAAAAAAAAAAAAAAATACAAAAAATTAAAATGAATGGACTCGGGCTGCGCTCGCCCATTATTTTTTTTCCGACCTCGGACCCCATATTCGCCATAAAGGATACTGCATCCCCTTATTTCTTAATTTGGTGTACACCTTGATAGCATTGAAATACTACTGTCCGATTTGGAGGCTCAATGAAAATGTAATTTCTAACACCATTCTGGGGTTTGGTAATGTCTGATGAACAATGTTGTATCGCATTGCAATTCTATGCTTCGAATTTGCAAAAAGCCATCATTTGTGGGATATAGTCACGGTATAGACGGATCTTGGGCACTTCAGGTGTGTGGGTCCTGTGCCTTAATGATTCGGCCATAAGAGCTTTGTGACAAGACAGGGTGAAGTTCAATACTATATTTAGTTAGATACCCAATCCCTCTCTTCCTCACATGCCTAAAGTAACTAATGCTCTAATATGTGAGATATCTTGCAACTTGAAGGTCCCAGGTTTGATTTGATTCCTGTGCAGGGCTATTCATTCCAGTATTTCTTGTTATCGTATCAGTGAACCTGTTGAGGCGTAACCATATTCATGTATTTCTGGGTTTATTTTAATTATGTAGCGTTGTTCTACAAATGCATCTCATGTAATATATTTTAAATGATAGCAACAAATTTACTTTTCAAGAAAATCAAAGTCAACTGCAATAAATTCATGGATTTCCAGTTTAGGCCCATTGCAGGCATCCGATGAGGATTTATAGCAAACGAGCTGTAAAGGATGTACCCAAATAATTTGTATTCTAGAGTGACACTTTGCCACCGGTTAGGCAAAAAAAAAAAAATTGTCTCATAAGAAATGTGAAAAAATGCATTTTTTTATAGAAAAAATGCAAAATGCAGAGATTTTTAATTTTTTTATTGCATTTTTGACCCACTTTTTCCATTTTCTGAAATTAACAAAACAAATCTTTCAAGTGAGCAAAAACCTATAAAAAAATGCGCTAAAAGACCAATTTTGAACAAAAAGCACGCGGTCTTCTCAGACAAACTTATTATTTTTTTTTGCCTTAAGGTTTTCAGTTTCATTTCAGTGTCATTTGGTGACCCTGATGAATTCTGCAAGGTCACTAAATGGCCACACCAATTTCAGATACATCACAAGCAAGAATGTGGTTAGCATCATTTAAGTCATCGATTCACTAATTAAATGTTTCAAAACTAAAAAGAAAAAGCTTACCTGAAGGGCCAACTTTCATGTATATTTCCTTTTCCCATATGATGTCACTCCTGAACTTGTTAAAATACTTGGAGGGAGTGTGGCTTCAAGGCTCAACAGCCTGTAGACGGGTAGACTCTTGTGACATGTGATGTAATGTCTATCTAGTTCAGCGTTTCCCATACTGGGGGTAGCGACCCCAAAACAGGTCGCGGGTGAATGAAGAAGGGGTCGCGAAGCGAACTTTTAACCCTTTCCCCGGACCCGTGCTAGGCACATTCACAGGCCTCACACACCAGGGACTTTAGCGATAAAGATTGGCAATTACTGACCTCCCGTCAGCAAACATGTGTGGGCACATGAGCTGATATCGGGTTGCAGTTTCATTGATAAACGGCCTCGCGGCGAGACACTCTGGCTAGAAAATCTAGGGCCGTCTGCGGTCAAAATTGCTCTGTCTCGCTAGTTTTGAAAAATTGTCAAGGTTGACTGGCCTAAAATAATGGAACCACTGAAGTGAATCTGGGTCAGAAGTAACCCAAAGTCCGGGAAACGTGTTAAATAATCTCAATTTTCATTTAAAAAAGTAAAAAGAATTCACAAAAGCAAGGGGTTTCTGGTCAATTTACCAATGTTGTTTAAATTGTCCTATGTGAGAGAAACATGGATTGTAGATTTGGGCACAATACCGAGTAACTGGCAAGAGCAGGGAGAAAGTATTGTAAAGCGTCTGACAAATGGCAGCTATTGCACTTTTTGACTTTTTGTATTTGATGCTATAGAACTTGCTGAACTGTGTCCCTGGTGGATGAGCTTATTGTAGTTCATAGAGTGTAGCTTCTTGCAGAATTAAAGAAAGGGAAATTTCTTAGGAAGTTAAAGGTGCAATGAGAGATTTCACATATATGGTGTCCCTAAAAAATTCAAAAGTACTGACTTTTGCGCTAATATTAAGCTTTCCATCAAAAATATCCCCAACTGAAAGGATTAAGCTGAGAAATATTTCTTTGATACAAAAATTGTGAAATTTTGAATTTCGTATAGGAGCAAATACGAAATTCAGCCCGTTTTACATTGAAATATAGGCAAATCAAAATCAACCTTTTTTTCTCTCTTTAAAGACATTTCTGTAGCCAAATACAAGGTATGAAATCTATTGAGTGTCTAATCTATATGAAATTACTATTATGACACTATTTGGGTGCCTCAAAATCTCTTGTTGCACCTTTAAAGGGACATTTTGTGATCTACAGCGTTGTTCCCCAACTAACCTACAAAAATGGAGGTTTTATATATATCATCAGAACCATTGGCCTAAGTATATTATATGTACCTAAACTTAAGTGCATATTTTTGTATTTTCTGTCCATAAACAGACAAATTACAATACAGTGGCCTATGGGACTGCATGATATGAACATTTGCTGCTAACACCTCAAAACACACTGTCAGAATCAACTGAAATTTTGGAAACAACCGGTTGTTGAGGATATCTAGTGAAACAGAAACAAAATTAAGGTGCTCAGAATTAGGAAAATGGGGAATATGCCATGTAAAGGTACATGGACATGATTTTTTAAACATCCCATATTATAATACACCAAAAAATGTTTCATTTCATAGATGTATTGGTATCAATGTAAAATCTGCATGAAGCAGAAATGAGTAAAACCGTAGTATTTGATAAAAAATTGGGCATAATGTGTGTGTTTGGACAGGATTTCAAAGGGAGGAAATCCAAAACGAAAGTGATTGTCGCGCTGCTGGCATGCGATGACCAGAGGTGGTGTGACGTCCGAAGGAGTAACAAAATACGCGATACGCGTCCATGATCGTCATAGTGGAACGGACGTGCGCGTGGCCGTTTTCTTGCATACGTACACAGTGACTTAGCGTCGTACGTGTTGTATAATATGGGCTAAGTTTTCTGATTTAAAATTACGATAATAATGCGATGTATTGTCGACGGCTGCACCAGCGGCGGAAGTACCGATAGGGAGAATCAGAACAGAATAGCGTTATTCAAGTTCCCAGACAAAGAAACGACCAAGGAGGATACCATGGATGTGCGGTTGACAGTTAGTTAGCCCACGTGTGAGCTTGTTACAAAACTTGTTACTCTGACGGCATTAACGGGGTCAAATCCAAATCAGCATCTTGATACGCGTTCGCGAAACAAGGAGAGAAAGAAGGCCCCGTCAGTTGGGTAATTTATCCTTGAAATTAACACTTTCCCAGAGGTCACTTTAAAAATCGGTTGCGTATGGTCAGGCTACTGTTGAGGGTACGAAAATGTAAGAAATAAGAAATGTCGACTCAGCCGGTCCATGGCCTTTAAATTGTTTTTTCCAGTATATTCAGAGTAGAATTCAATGATAAACAATTCGGGCAGTCATAGCGGGAATAAGCTTCCATGGCAGTGTTCAGAGACCCACAAATGAAAGTGTATAATCTGTAATAAACCAGAGGGCGTATGGAGTCAATCCCACAAATGCACCCAGTTTGGGGGGAATTTCACCTCAAATAGGTCATGTGACCCACAAACATCCTATCTAACACATAAACCCCTGACTTTTATGCCTCAAATAGCTCGCAAAGCGTTAGTTAGGGAATTTTTGAAGTAGTTACTGACATGGTGTTTAGTACAGTACAGTGTCTAAAGGCACGTTGCAATGCATAATGGGATGGTTTTCAAAACATCCGTTGGTAATAACCTAAATATGACAGAGGAATGAAGGAGCCGTTATGAAAACATTAATGGGTGGTAATTTTTCAGTCTATGCAAACTGTTTTAGTTAAAATGCCCATAATTTTTGCTAGTTATTTGTAATAGAAATGTTCGGGTTTTAGTCAAACATGATTTGAAATTCAGTTGCAATGAACGGTTTTGATTTACCAACTTAGCATTGCTTATGTACGTGTCAATGAGCTGGAGAAGCAATATGGATGCCTGAGATAGTGACCAATAGACGATCGCCCAATTCCCATAATGCATCTCTTTGAGATGATCATTCCATCAGGGAACTTGTACCAGAGTTCATGTTTACACAAAATTCCCAGTGTAATTCCGTTGCTGGACATTACCTTAAAATACAATGACAAAGTACGTTTCATGTGAACGGGTAATTTACAGAAATGTATAGAAGAATATTCATCGGAACAAAACACCGAGAAATTTACGACAAAGGTGGATTTTCGCTCGAACCCATGCCCTACTGTCACTGCGCGACGAATACACAATATTTACAGTTTGCGGTGTTCAACGTCACAGATAGCAAGCTTCTAGTTTGATATTACGATCTTATGTATGGGTTAGATGACTTGAGGTGGGCACAAGTTCCCGGATGAAACGGGCACTCACGAGATGCATTTGGGATGGCAATTGTCTATTACTTACTATGCCAATTGACTACGTTGTAGTGCATTTAAGGTCACAGGTCCACTGTAATTTTGTAGGTACGCAGGGTTCCAGAACTTACTTTTGAAAGTGATAAGAGATTTCTGTCAGTGTAATTCCGGATTAGTTTAGACATGGTAAATTTTCTCTCTTTCAATGTCTACAATTCTATTTGTGTAGAATTCATACTCTGTAAAATACCTTATAAAAAAACAAAAGTACAAAAAAAAAAAAAACTTGGCACAAGTTGTGTAGATGTGACGTCTAGTACTAGTATTGGTTCGATACTAAAATAGGGGAAATGCTAGGTAGATTATGAGTAGTCATGTAATAATGTGTTGATGAAAGCAAGGAGGTGTTGAAAAACTGTATAAAACGCATCAGAACGCGACCAACGGTTGACTGGATGTTGTTAACGGGAACTTGCAGCTGATTCGGGGCTGGATTCACAATTTTTATTTTTCTCTACGACTGAAGGTGTCATCCCTTAGGGGTATGCTCTTTATCGTGGTTGTTCTCAATTTTTTTATCGCAAGTAATATATGGATGGAGCTTGGAATTCTTTAGAAAGTTAATTTGCTTTAATACCACGGTTAAATTTTCATTGTGAACTCCCATGTTGAAAAGTGTCATTTTTCCTATTAAATCTGGGTGAAACTTATTTTAACTGAGTTCACGAGGTTTCAACTGTTTAACATTGTTTAGCAGTTTAGGCAGTGTGTTAGAAACCCAGTTTAAATAGTTATCCTAGGTGAAACCAGGTAAAACCAGTTCATGCCATTTGAATTGAATCAAATCGGTTTAAACAGTTCAATTCAAATTTAGAGACCACGGTAATTTTTTGTCCTTGTCTATGTTGCCTTAATGTTCACTGCAGCAGTGTAGTTGAACTTGTGGTGTACTGGGAAAACTGAAATTTGTTTTTGCCAATTTTAAAAAACTGTTTTGCTTGTTTTTTTAAATGCACAATTTTAAGCTTCCTTGCATAGAGCAGTATACAAAAGAATATATTAGCATATTTTTATTTTATGGAAGCTATAATGAGGCATACAAAAAAAATCAAACTTTCCAGTTTTGCGCAGCAGTTATTGAATCAACTGAGAAACTCATAATTTATCAAATCATTTTAATTTTTTTTGATTGATATTAAAAAATAAAATATTTGCTCCGGCTCACAGAAAAGCTCAGGCCACAAGTAAGCAGCACTTGGCCTTTCCTTAAATAGCTATTTTTTCCAGGTATAGTGCAAACCAATATTGCATGTTTGCGACTAAACACGGGCTACTTTTGCCTGCATTGCAACATGTGGGGACACTATCATGCATAATGCTGGCAAAAAGTGATACTTAATTTCGGGAATCTGGTTGAATGAAATGAGTTTAGTGTTATTTAAAGGGAACTTGGGCTCAGGTATAAGAAACCGTAAGTTGTGTATCTCTTTTAAAAAGTGTTACTATAAAGGCATTCTGCCCTCCTGAAGTGTAGTATTTCTTAATTTGGAGACAAGTCTGCAATGTCTGTAATTATATAGTGGGATTTTTGTGAATCCGCCCCTGTGTTCGAATTGTTAGCGTAAGCATAGCTCAACTGTGACAATCACTGGTGGAGCAAAGGTTGTGTAATAAAAACAACTTCAGGGGACTATTTATGAGCTGTCGGGGCTAAGAAATACAAATAAGTGTAAGCTGTACTTTCTTACAAGCAAAGCTGTAATAAACTTGATGACTTGACTTGACTATAACTTCACTCGACTCTGTTATTAACACTAGTGTCATTGATGAATGCAGTGATTTGACTTGTGACTTGGGAAATTGTGAAAAACTTGACTTGGTACTGTGACTCTTATGACTTAGTAAGGGGCTGGTATTTTTCATTTTAAAGGTGCAACGAGAGATTTCAAATAACAGGTGTCCCGAAAAAATATGAAAATTCTGATTTTTGCACTGGTGTAAAGCTTTCTATCATAAATGTCTCCATCTGAAAGGATTAAGCTGAGAACTGATTCTTTTGTACCAAAATTGTGAAATTTCTAATTTCGTATAGGAGCAAATACGAAATTCAGCCTATGTTTTCTATTGAAATATAAGCAAATACAAATCACATTTTATTTCCATTTTAAGTTATTTCTGTAGTCAAATAAATGGTAGGGAATCTATTGCATGTCTAATCTATATGAAATCACTACATATCACAGAAAATGTGGACGACTTAAAATCTCTCGTTGCACCTTTAAAGGGATGTCCCCAAATAACTTGGTCGTGATTTTGTTGACATACTAGAACAGGAAGTCATCAAATTTTAACTCTGATATGGGAGGTGATATGGGAGGAGTATTTTATTTTTTAAATTTAAAAATCCATAAACTCGAAATGTTATCAAATTAATGAAAATGTCCGAAAATAGCTTTAGGGTGCACCTAAAATTCCAAGGCTGGTATTCTGAAAGGGTGACTAACTTTAGATCTGGGTTTAAATCAGGGTTAGTCCTACATGAGTGGACCTTTTTTCCTGTCAAAATTAAATGTAACGGGTGAGAAAGTTCCTCATGGATGGGCCGGAACAGCCCATCCATGAGGAATTTTTTCACCTGTTAAAGCACATTTTAGAGTATGTTGTAAGGAAAAGGTCCATTCATCTAGGATCAACTCTGGTTTAAACCCGGGTCTAAAGTTAGTCACCCTTTCAGAATATGCCAGAGATGTGAGAGAAGGGTCCTAAAATTATGCCATCATCAATAAAGGGAGTGGTGGTCCTAAAACAACTCTGACTATTCCAATTTGGAATTTTCCAAAGAAAACTACAGCCCTCTTACAACACTGCTTAATTAAAGCGGCACTGGCACATTTTCACAAAATACGAAATTTCAATTTGCTTGCAAATGATAGACCATTAGAAGAATAAAGATATATCGTACATATAAATAACATAACCCCACCAAAAAACCAGATAGCAGCATTAAAGGTGAAACGAGAGATTTCAAATAACAGGTGTCCCGAAAAAAAATGTGAAATTATGATTTTGTCATGGTGTTACAGCGTTATATCAAAAATTCACCATCTATAAGGATTATTAAGATGAAACGGCTTTTTGTGTTACAAAAATATGTGAAATTCTAATTTTGTATAGGACGCACATTGAATTCAGCCTATGTTTCTATTGAAAGATAAGGCTTATAAAATAACCTTTTATTTTCACTTTTAAGACATTCTGTACCAAAATACAAGGTAGAAATTCCTTTGAGTGCCTAATCTATATGAAACACTAATATGACACCTTACATGATTGTCTCAAAATCTCTCGTTGCAACCTTTAATAAGCGGCTAAAGACATCCAGGTGATTTGTAACTAGGTTGTTGTACCTAAACTTAGTCAACAAAACATTGTCTACGTGAATTCATAGACTCGTACTAATTGATATTCAAAACCACAAAGGTCACTAACTGGTCAAACAGGGTGCAATGCTGTGGGAATCAACTCTGGCGAGTGCTTTTTTGTGTTAAACACCATTTCTGTCATCTGCTGAATAAATTGTCGCTGTAGTCATTTTATTATAAATTGTTCTCTTTACCCATAAGGGCACCAATTTGGTCTTAATAATTTCAGGTGAGAGCTTATGTATATAAAAGCTTTACAAACATACAAAAATATCAATTTGAAAATCTTGAGGTTGCACTATTTTTCAAATGTGCCAGTGTCTCTTTAAAGTATGAGAACCCAAGTTGGGTTTTCTGTGGGAAATCGACAAGTGTTGGAACAGATCAGTGATAAGTATGCAGGAATTGCATAATGTTTGGCTTAAAGGTGGGTGACCCGATCACAGTCCCATTTTTCCTATGAAATTTTTGCCCTCAAATGGAAGCATATCACTAAAAGTGTCATATTACAAACTTTGATTTGAATCAGTCCAGCTGTGTGGATAGTAGAAGCAAAGATTTGTACTAAATTAGCCCAAATAATGTGTTAAAGGGCCATGGTCTGATCGCTAATAGCCTTGTCCCCAGGGAGCCCAGATTTTACTGGAAGTGGTCAACAATTTTGGTATCAGAAGAAAGCTACTATTTTCCTCATTTACCCTGTGAAGTTTTGGAGCTAAAGGATGTTTGGTTTGGATGTTATGAGCAAAAATGTGCCCATTTGGGTCGACCAAAATCACGTTTTAAGCTCTCACATAAAAACGGCTTGAAATATTGGCATGAAACTTTACCGATGGGGTTTTGGGGTGAATGCTATTCTATCAAGATGAAAAACTTAGACTTAATCGGTCATTTCCCTTTAATAAATGTGGTATACCACATTTCCAGACATTCCTGTTCATAATATTGAAAGGAAACATTTCCTGGGCCTAAAATTTCACTGGAGTATTGAGAAAAATATGAGCTTCTGATACCAAAATCCCAATTTTGATGGAGTAAAGTGGGAGGGATGAGGTTGTCGATTGAGTCCCCAACTTTTAACTAATGAATACAAGCAGGGGTTTATACTGCCTTTGTGCCTCTTGAGTTTCACTGTAGAGAGTTCTCAAGTGTCTCCGTGCAAATGTATTCCCCTTATCACTGGCCATGTTGGATGAACATTTGCACATCATAGTTTTGGGGAGATACCATAAATGTGCCCATTCTGATCCACTTAACCCCCTGAAGACTATATTGCCACTTTCTTAAATTATCTCTAATTGGCTCATGACATGCTATGGCATGATTTACCCCATTGAGTATCCAATCAAAATAGACCTTTTATGCTGGTATACACCTTTAAAGAGACACTGACACATTGGAAAATAATGCACCATTGATATTTTTGCATGGTTGTAAAGCTTTTATATATTAGTCCATACCTGAAATGATTAAGCCCACTCATCGCCCATAAGGGTGAACAGTGATTTTATAATAAAACTACTCTGGAGTGGTTTTATTGTCCCCGCCGAACGAAGTTCGGGAGGGGACTATAAAGTGGGCTCCGTCCGTATGTCCGTCCGTATGTCCGTATGTCCGTCCGTATGTCCGTGATAAAAAATGTTAACCCTGGAACATTTGGGGATATTTTTTTTTCTGGATGACCTAGAGTAGCCAAACTTGGGTATATTGTAGGAGGGGATACCACCTACTCACCATGTAATTCATCCCCCAGGGTCCTCCCCTGGGTCTGTCAGGGGGTAGGGGAGAAAAGGTCAAGGGAAAAAGGTGAGATATGACAGAAAATGTCAACATTTTTTTCATTTCTATTGTACAATTTATGTGGAGTTCCGTAAGGGCTACGATGATGTAACTTGGTGGAAAGAAGCAGGTTGTTAATGAGTTCTCAACCTGATTAGATTTTGGTGTAAAATAGCTAATTAAGTATCTTAATTTGGCAAATTTATGAAATTTTCCCGCAAGGCTTGGGTACAAGTTTTTGCTGGAGTTCGGTAAGGCATAATTGATGTAATTTGGGAAGATAGCGGGCTGAGAGTTCTCGACTGGATTAGATTTTGGGCAATTTTATTTTAGTTCTGGTTGTAGGGTCAGTCTTTTGGTTGCCAGCTGTACATTCTTGAAATGTGAAAATACGTAAAATTCAAATTTGTTCGCCCGCGTCACAGGACCCCGGTATGGGTCACAAATTTTAAAAGTTGGTCACATTGATTTTTCCAAAAATCGTGTGCCAAAGTGAGTAAAAGTATCATATTTTTTACGAAATTAGTGAATTTTCAGGGATTTTTGCATGAGGAATTTCAAGATTTTCTTGAGTCCATTTTACCAAAAGATAACCATTTAACCAAGTTATTTTTGGCGAGCTAGTGATGGCCAAAATTAAGGGTGGACTGGTGCAGTTTTAGATGTCACTTAGTGAGCGCGATATTCGGCGGGGACATATTTTACGCATCGCGTAAATACGAGTTCGCCTTGTTCAGTAGACAGTGGACTCTGGTGTTTAACACAAGAAAACACACACTGGAGTTGATTACATCACCACCCACCCTGTTTGACTAATCTGTGACCTTTGTGACTTTATTATCAATCAGTATGAGCCTGATATTAATGTAATAAACATATTTGTTGATTAAAGTTACAATAGGCCCTAAATTCAGGCTAAAAATCATTTTATGGCTTTAGCTTCATATTTGGGCTTGTATGTTTTATGGTTTGATATTTTGTGCATAAAATATCTATTCTTTCAAGGTCCTAGACTATCATTTGAGAGCAAATTGAAGAAATTCCATATTTTGTTTAAAATGTGCCAGTGTCATTTTAAGCTTTTCTTGCCAGATCTTTGATCAGCTAATTACATCTTATAACCCATGCGAATGACAAATAAAATGGGCTGGTAGAACTCATGGCGTTAACCAACGTTGGCAAACGTGGTATGGAAATTGAGTTATTATAACTATCATGTTGTACAGAATAAAGGCTTTTAAAATGTTACAATTCTTATGTCTCAGCATATTTGATTGCAAAATTAAATTTGAAAGAACAAATTTATGAAGACTACCACCTTTCTTAGAGTATCTCTGATTGGCTCAGGAAATGCTTTGGCATAATATACCCCTATGAGTAACCAATGAAAATAGACCTTTTATACCCCATTCACCTTAAAGTTGTTCTTACCCTGTCTGAGATTGATTTGAAACTACTTGGTACTCTAGGTTGATAAACAATGAACTTTAGATTTTTCTTTTTTTTTTACCCATATACCAATTTAATTTTTCCTGACATTGATATAAAATTGGATTGATTGAGCCCATAATTATTGGTCGATGAGTTGCAAAAATACTGGGCGAGCCCATTTGAAAGAGCATTACTAGTATGTTATTAATGCCCTCATCAGCACACACCATTTACGCTCCCATAGTATCTCTAGTGCTGGGACACAGCGCCACCTATTCCGTATCCGCATCGCTAATTGGCCGGCTATTCTTAGACGTGCGCTACGTCATGGGACTCCCTAGCAGCCAAACGCTGTGTTAAAGGCTCTGCGATTAGCTTGAACAAGGAATGAAAAAACGGTTTCGCGGTACCTTGGATATCGCGAAATCAACAAATCAGGTGGTCAATCTGATGTTAGAAATGGGTTCCTGACAAAAAAGACCCCTTAGGTGACGAAAATAAAAAACCCTGTTTTTTAACGGGGGCGGGCCCCCGGTACCGACCCTGATTTTTCAGTTTTGCAGAATTTTTTTTTTAGTTTTTCCAAAAATTATGTAAAATCAGCCTGTTTTTCGCCCAAATTTATCAATTTTGGCTATTCTTTTTAGAAAATTTGTTTGTAAAAAATTTATTTTTTCTCTTGATTTTTTCAGATTTTGGGCTTATTTTGGGCCAATTTTGACTTCCAGAAAAGAAAAAAAAAAGAAAAAATTTGCCCGACCGACCGACCCTACTCGAAAGGTCCGCCCGCCCGTAAAACAGGGTTTTCTTTTTTCGTCGCCTTAGCTCACTAGTTTTTGTAAGCCTGGCGTGTGGCATGACTTGACAGCAGCAATCGAGAATTGAGCCAGCTGATAAGAGCTGATAAGGTAAGAAAAATGCTTGTATGGATCGTATTTTTCACGTTTTTTCCAAAAATAAACCTATATTATAAACTAGTCAGCTAACTAGACAATTTAGTTAGGAATATTTTGGTGCGTAAATCGTTACGATAGGCCAAGTATTTTGCGCAATCTGCAGTGTACCGCAATGTACAAAAAATCCGAATCAACGCTATCTGACACTGTGTGTACGTGGAGTTTCCCACGTTCAGCCGATTATGATAACACAGTAGCAATTCTATCTACTGCTGATAAGGGTATGGGTAACATACTAGTGATGCTATCTTTTGCTGATGAGGGGTATGAGGGTATGGGTAACATACAAGTAATGCTATCTACTGCTGATCAGGGCACAGATAACATACTAGTAATGCTATCTACTGCTCACATCATTTACGTGTCGTCTTGGCACACAGCGCCGGCCATTGTTGAATCTTGGCAAACCTTGGCAAATCTTCACCGCGCTAGGGAGTTATCAACCACATCAATGCTCTTATCAGCAGTGTTATCCATGCCCTTATGATTGATAGCATTACTAGCGCATGTTATCCATGCCATTATATGCAATTGATAGCACTACTAGTATGTTATATATACCCTTATCAGCAGATACCGATGCTCTTATCAGCAGTAGGTAGCATTACCAATGTGTTATCCATGCCCTTACAATCATTTGATAGCATTAATAGTATGTTATCCATGCCCTTATAAACAATTGATAGCATTACTATAGTATCTTTCCGTGCCCTCATCAGCAGTAGATAGCATTACTATAGTATCTTTCCGTACCCTCATCAGCAGTAGATAGCATTACTATAGTATCTTTCCGTACCCTCATCAGCAGTAGATAGCATTACTATAGTATCTTTCCGTACCTTCATCAGCAGTAGATAGCATTACTAATATGTTATCCACGCCCTAATAAGCAATTGATAGCATTACTATAGTATCTTTCCATACCCTTATCAGCAGTAGATACTATTACTAGTATATTATCAATGCTCTCATCAGCAGTAGATAGCATTACTAGTATGTTATCTATGTCCTGATCAGCAGTAGATGGCATTACTAGTATGTTATCAATGCCCTTATGAACAATTGATAACATTACTAGTATGTTATCAATGCCCTTATCAGCAGTGATAATATTGCTAGTATGTTATCCATGCCCTCGAGAGCCGAAGATAGCATTACTAGTAATGTTATCAATGCCCTTATGAACAATTGTTAGCATTTACTATAGTACGTTTTCCATACCCTTATCAGCAGTGGAAAGCATTACTAGTATGATATCAATGCCCTCATTAGCAGTAGATAGCATACTAGTATGTTATCTATGTCCTGATCAGCAGTAGATGGCATTACTAGTATGTTATCAATGACCTCATCAGCAAAAGATTTATTTTTTTATTTATTCAACTGGCAATTCAACAACAAAATACAAACAAAGCATAAAAAGAGATCCGATGAGCAGCCAGGGAGCACTGAAAGCACAACAAAAAGCACTATCACTAGTATGTTATCCATGCCCTTATCAGCAGTAGATAGCATTACTACTATGTTATCCATGCCCTTATCAACAATAGATAGCATTACTACTATGTTATCCATGCCCTTATCAGCAGTAGATAACATTACTACTGTTATCCATGCCCTTATCAGCAGTAGATAGCATTACTACTATGTTATCCATGCCCTTATCAGCAGTGATAGCATTGCTAGTATGTTATACATGCCCTCGAGAGCTGTAGATAGCATTACTAGTATGTTATCCATGCCCTTATCAGCAGTAGATAGCATTACTAGTATGTTATCAATGCCCTCATCAGCAGTAGATGGCATTACTAGTATGTCATCCAATCCATCAGCAATTGATAGCATTACTAGTATGTTATCCATGCCCTCATATGTTATCCATGCCCTTGTCAGCAGTAGATAGCATTACTACTATGTTATCCATGCCCTTATCAGCAGTAGATAGCATTACTAGTATGTTATCCATGCCCTTATCAGCAGTAGATAGCATTACTATGTTATCCATGCCCTATCCATGCGATAGATATCGTGTACAGAGAGTCACAACTGTACATGAACATCGCAGTCAGTGTCGAATAAGAGTAGGGTGTAAACCCCTGACTGTTCCCAATCCGCCCCCAGTCTCAAAAAAGTGGGCCATGTTAGGAGCGTCCGTATCGTGAATACACGCGGCCCCGGATCAGCTTACTCAGTTGAATAAATCCTGACACCACCACAAGCCATTACTAATGACGCTAAGAAGAAGATCCATGCCCTTATCAGCAGTAGATAGCATTACTACTATGTTATCCTACCCTTATCAGCAGTAGATAGCATTACTACTATGTTATCCATGCCCTTATCAGCAGTAGATAGCATTACTACTATGTTATCAATGCCCTTATCAGCAGTAGATATCATTACTAGTATGTTATCCAGCCCTCAATCAGCAGTATTAGTAGATAAGTTGTACAAGTCTTATCATTCAATCTCCTTAGTATGTCATTCAATCCCTCCGCAGTAGATAGCATACTTGTTGCTATCAATGCCCTCATCAGCAGTAGATATAGCAATACTAAGTATGTATCAATGCCCTCACCATAGTAGATAGCATTACTAGTATGTATACAATATTCTCATATGCAGTAGATAGCCTACTAGTAGTCATCACATTGCCCTCATCAAGCAGTAGTAGAGTAGATAGCATTACTAGTATGTCATCCACGCCCCTCTCATCAGCAGTGATAGCATTACTTTGTTATAATGCCATTATAAGCCAGTAGATTCAGCATAGATTACTGGTTATGTTATCCATGCCCTCATCGCAGTAGATAGCCATTACAGTAGTCATTCAATCCCTTATACAGCAGTAGATTAGATAGATTACTACTATGCTTCCATTATCTTCAGCAGTAAATATTAACTATTAGTATGTCATCCAATCCATAGCAGCGTAGTAGATAACATAGCATTACTTAGTATGTTTTCTATGGGCACAGTGGTGCAGTTTGCGTGGGAATCAGCGTTCGGTCATAAGCCATAAGGTTTTGTGGTTTCGAGCCCCCCGCTGATCGTCATGTGTTTGATGCACTTGGGCAAGGCACTTTGCCTCATTTGCCTCTCCCACACAGGACTATAAATGGGTACGGGTACCGTATATGCTGGGAATGTAAAAACGACACCCGCTGGCGGGAGGGTTTGTGTGTGGTTACAACATTCCCCACATGTGTACTTATGTTATTTTAGTTTGATGAGGGGTCTGTTTTATTTCTTTTGCCGCAAAAACAGAAAAACAGAGCACGAGAGATAGGCATTCCTCCTGCGGTGCGCACCATTGCATCAATGCCTTATCAGCGTAGAGATAGCATTACTAGTATGTTATCCATGCCCTTCTCAGCAGCAGCATTATATAGCTTTACTAGTAGTCCTCCACGGCCCCTCGTCAGCAGAGAGATAGCATTATAGTCTGTTATCAATGCCCTTACAGCGTAGTAGTAGATAGTAGATTAGCATTAGACTGTTTATCCATGCCCTCACAGCAGTAGGATACACTACAAGTAATGTTATCCATGCCCTTCATCAGCAGTAGATAGCATTACTTGTCTGTTATCAATGCCTCATCAGCAATTGGTTAGCATAAGTAGTATGTTATCAGTTGCTCTCATCAGCAGTAGAGTTTATGAGAGCGTTACTGTATGTTATCAATGTATGTGCTGGTAATGTTGTCAATGCCTTCATCAGCAGAAGGAGAAGCTAGATAGAGAAGAATGTCTCAATACGCAAGGAAAGGATAGCTTTTACGAATTTATTATGCATGCCCTTAGCAGTAGAGATAGCTTACTAGTATGTTATGAATGCCTTTCATCAGCAGTAGATAGAATTACTAGTATGTTATCCAATGCCCTTATCATTAGCAGTACGATAGCATTATAGTATGTTATCAATTGTGCATTATCAGCAGGAGATAGCATTACTTAGTATGTTATCAATGCATTTATCAGCAGTAGTAGATAGCATTAACTAGCATGTTATTAATGCCTTTATCAGCAGTAGATCGCATTACTAGTTATGTATCAATACTGTATACAGTAGATAGCATTACTAGTTGTTATCAATGCCTTTATCAGCTGTAGATAGCTTACTGTATGTTGGGATCTTATATTGCCTTTACAAACTTTTAGTTTTGTTTTTTTTTTAAGAAAAAGACTGATTTTAAATATTCGTGTTTTATATATATATGTGGATACATCAAACAATTTTTGTTAGGGCTTGTGTTTTTGTTTTTTAAACGCGAAAATGGAAAGTCTTCTGGTTCTTTCTCATCAGCATTAGTTGATTTTTTGTACCGTCCAGACACTCTCAACAACAGCCAAGAAAGAAGAACTATTACATTTGAAGCAAACGTGTTATATTGAGGTCAATGCATACACAAGAACACCGCGTGTGCACGGAACCTCTACTACAGAAGAAAAAATCCATGGTATGCAACTTATTACAGCCTCTGCCCGGAAGAATAAGAAAAGTGGAGCTAAAGGAGGTGTGGGGTTTTTTTGTCACCTAAAGTTTCTAAAGTCAGTGCCAAAACCAACCTTGTCAAACTGTGTTTTGTAATTAGTGCTGAATCCTGAAGCTTACACTGATAATCCCGAAACAAGAACCACTTGCTGCTTGCACAGCCCTCACAACGACCATCCAGATGAAACTGTCTGAAATTTACCATAAACTATTCCACTGCCACCAGAATACGTTCCAGCCACATACCATAATATTCTGTACATCCCTGGAGATAAAAGTGCTAAGCTTGGGCCTCTGAGGCGCGCTGTTCACAATTGCACACCTAACAAGTCCAACAGAAATAACATTCATGGAACAAGTTTTATACCTTGTCTGCCCACTGAACACAAGGATTCCACAAATTCAAGCCAGTAGAATTGGACACACCGTCGCCCAAATGGAGAACTTGTCAGCTGGATACATTCTAGTCAGAAGAAAAGAAGTTGGAGATTAACAGAATTAAAACTAAAGATCCGACAAAAATTTATGCAGCTGTTTAATAAGTCTCATCACAGAATGTCTGTCTTTTAGTTTTGTATGTCCGGATTACGGATAATAACGGTAAGTTACTGTCAGAGTTAAGGTAGCGTGTAAACACCTCTAGAGAGTGCCATGAAAACAATTGACTGAGGAAAGGTTAAAAATTTTCTTAAAAAAACATTGTTTTGACTGTCAGCTGGACTCGAAACGGGCAAATGACATTCTAAAAAGGACTCGAAACGTGCAAATACCGGTAAAAAAAGTCGTTTTAACGTTTGAGTCCCAAGCTGCCAGTCAAAACGCCTGTTATTTTAATGCACTTTTTCAGTGTTTCAGCATTTGTATATAATGGTGTTCTACAATCTTGTGATGAGCTGTATATAATGTCCTCACTACAGCCAACAAAGAATTTGCACTTGAGATGCTACCTAGAAGAAAGAAGACTACTGCCAAAGCCAGAGAAAACTTAGTCTCGGCCAAGAGGCACCGTAGTAAATCCACCAGAAGCTCCAAGCGGAACCTTGATGATGCTAAGGCACACTGATATGCTTACACCGGTGTGTTTGAGGAGCATGTTAATCCAAGGCGGAAGCACTTGACACCCTACAGCTGGAATATAAGCATGCCGCTTCCTGGGAGGCACTGAGGGAGCTGACTGATCAAAAGGCCACCCCACCTAGACGAATCAGAGTGAAAACAACTGAAGAGCGCCCTTGACACATGGTTTATCATGCAGCACTTTAGTTTTCTCTTACTTGGTAAGCTACGTGTAGTTTCAAGAATAACACTAACCTTGATGACCTTTCTTCAACGAAATGATAGTAGACGACGCTTCCATCCAGACTGACCTTTCACTATAGAGGAACTTCAGACTGCCTGAAGAAACTGAACAACATCAAGATGCCTGGTCCCGGGGCCTGGTCCCGACCCGGGGGTCCCCAGGCTTTCTGCAGTAATCTGGAAGAGTCGCACTATTCCATGAATCGACTGTTACAATGTCGTAACAACACCTACATGGGAACAACCAGGGTGGGGGGGGGGGCCTTTGGAACAAAACATCGTTCATCACTCCTCTTCCAAAGAAGCTACCTCCAACAACCCCATAACTACAAAGGAATCACCCACTTTCACCAGGCCTTCTAAGAATCTACAACTAAGTGCTGCTCAAAACAGAAATCACTTTTCACATAGATCCCATTCTCAGACGGGAACCTTTTTTATAGGATGGTTTTCGCTCACCGCAGATCAAACACGGGGGTCTCGAAACCAATCAGGACCTCGGAAAACAACAGACCCAGACTCGAAACATCAGACCCGGAAGTAATTCACTTCCGGGTCTGTCTGATGTTTCGAGGTCTGATGTTTCTATACACCCCGGGGGTGGATGTCTAGAAACATCAGACCTCGAAACAACAGACCACAGACCCGGAAGGAAGTGATTTTTTTTCTGCCGAAGTCAATTTTACTTAGGGTCTGATGTTCAGGGTCTGATGTTTCTAGACACCCGGGGGGATGTCTAGGAACATCAGACCTAGAAACGTCAGACCTCAGACCGGAAGTGAAGTTACTCCGGGTATGTGTTTATAGGGATCGATGTTCTAGACACCGGGGGGGATGTATAGACATCAGACCTCGAAACATCAGACCTCAGACCCGGAAGAGTGGAAGGTGACTTCAAAATGGGAGGAGGAATCTTATTTTCTGTACTATTGAGGCGGACACACGCTTCCTTAAAACATGGGGAGACTGGCCCAGGAATTGTTGACTAGTTACACGTCTGATTGAGAAGTTTTGTAAGTTAAAAAAAAATGAAAAAAAAGTAGATAGAAACAAATCATGCTACTTCTTCCAGGCGTGACAAGGGGAGATTGCCCTGGACTTGGACCCGACTTGGACAAATGGAAGTGCGGTTGCTAAATACACCCACTTTCACTAACTTGCTAGCCGCTCACCAAGCATATCATTTTAATCAAACTCCGGTTCCACAAGCCCGCATTCAGCTAAAGGTTAGTTCCAAAAGTCACCATTTTATAAATTTAACCTTAGCCTAACCTAATCAGGTAAGTTTTTTATATTAATGAACTTGACAATTTAAATCGGGCTGGTCAATCTACTTATCTACTATTCATAGAAACATGTCTTGAAAACTAAATTACTCCAAACTTACATACCTCCCCACCCACACCGTTTTGTTTAAAAACGGTTGGCCAGGAATTATGAAGTTTACCATACCACCTTGTAATTCAAATTGTTTCTACTAAATTTGCATGCATGGGAAAAAGTGCGTCTTAGGTAATAAGGAAAGTTGCAAAGGTTTTGCCCGTATAAAGGGAGGACAGACTCCTCTCGCACCCCGGCCATATCGTCCCTTTCTCTGTCGGACTGTCGGCCCCCTCAATTACGGCAGAAAACCAGGGCAAACTCATCCGTGTCACGGCACGGTGAGGGTTTCTACTTGAATTTCAAAAGACCCAGAAGTGAAATGCTTGACTTCGGGGGGGAACATTTTTGACTTCGAAGGCAACATTTTACTTCCGGGTCTGATGTTTTGAGGTCTGATGTTTCTAGACATCCCCCCCGGGGTGGTGTATAGAACCTCAAGACATAGAAACATCAGACCCGGAAGTTAAATGTTGACTTCGGCAAAAAACAAAAATCACTTACCTGGGTGTGAGGCTGTTGTGTCGAGGTCTGATGTTTCTAGACATCCCCCGGGTGGCTAGAAACATCAGAACTCGAAACATCAGACCCGGAAGTAACTTCACTTCCGGGTCGAGGTATGATGTTTTGAGGTTGATGTTCTAGACATCCCCCTCCGGGTGTCTAGAAACACGGCAGACCTCGAAAACATCGACCGGAAGTTAAAATGTTGACTTCGGCCACAAAAAAAAATAACTTCCTGGGTTCTGAGGTTGATGTTTCGAGGTCTGAGTTTCTAGACATCCCCGGGTGTCTAGAAACATCAGACTCTCGAAAACATCAGACCCGTAAGTGAATTTACTTCCAGGTCTGATGTTTCTAAGGTCTGAGGTCTGTTGTTTTTTTGAGTCTGATGTTTTTCAGAACACCACCCAGATCAACACTACCTTAGATTATTGCCTCAGAGGATCTATAGAAATAGTTGAGAATTTCGCAAGAGAAAAGCTGAAAACTGGTACCGTCAGGCGTCTCTAACTTTGGCTAACCCCCCCTTACCCCAGGCATGGTTACCCAGCAAAATTCGCAGAATCCTCTTTCGCGGGGTGAATTTTCAGCTAATTTCACTGTGAGGGGGCGTGAATAACGGCTGCAGGGATCGCAGTGTCGGTAGGCATTGAATGGCGGGGCATACTTCGATATCTAACTGTGATATTTGGATGTGACACAGCTACTGGCACAGCTTGTACAGTTCTAAATGAGAGGCCAGGGTGTGGATTTACTGATTACAGACACTATCAGTGGTTACTAAATGCAGAAAATCGAAAAAATCGTCCAAAAAATCAGATTTGTGCATTTATGTAACAAGTACAGGTATCCAAACATACCCTGCAAATGAGAAGACCAGAAGCACCTAATAAGGACAAACGGAAATTTTAGTCATTACGTCCCGTCGGACACTTACTACAACACGTAATTGAATGTGGGAATTTCGTATCTTTGGACACTGCCGGTTTTCTTCCTTTTCTGGTCAATTCTTCAGTTGGAAAGGGTTACTTATGAGAATTCTACAGACGTATCATTCACTTTGAAGCTATTCCTGCACCATTTCAAATATTTTTCAAATCAACTGATAGGTGTCGTTAATCTCTCCTTATTGAGGGTGAATCCCTGCTCTGTACCTACCCCTTTCCCAGTCCACTTTTCCTTTTGCTGAATTTTTGAACTATTTTATTTTGTTTTCATACTTGACAATACCTTCATATTGGTTTTGACTAGACTGCATTTCTATGGGCTTTTTTGTTTTATTTTTTATTAATTCATTTCATTTCTTTACTTTACAGATTTATTTATTATGGTATTGAATACAGAGTATATTCTATATTTACCGTTAACACTTTTGTGCTGTTTGGTGACTCGCCGATCATGTGATTGCTTCATGTGAGGGTTGTAGGCATCTGTGATGCATACTAAAAATAGCATAGGGTTGGGCGATCTCAATTCCACACAGCAAGAGCAGAGTCCATCGCGCTGAAATTTGGTGGTGTAGCACGCTCGACAATAGGCGTCGATCCCGAATGGTATTTACCCCCAAATTTTGATTAAAGTGGATGGTCAATATAGCTTAAAATGGTATTTCCGTGCGGCTTCATGCATCCCGCATTGGGTGTTCTAATTACAATTACCTTTTCAACAAGTTCAGATTTCTACAAATAACCGTTTTTCCAAATAACCTTTCGCTTTTTTATTTGCTCAAATTGGGGAAACAAAACCTTGAATTACAATTGCTGAAAGTGACAGAATAAAGAAATGGGACTTTGACCCTTGAAACCTCGTAGCTTTCTCTTTGTTGATGGTCCTGATAACACTTTAAGTTGAAATGGGGTTTGGTCTTTGTTCTCTGTCCTTTCGTCCTTTTTCGCGTTTTTGATACATAAAAGCATAGCCTACAAGAGAAAAAAATAGCAATGTGCATGTTACAAATTTGGTTTTTAAAAAATGGCAATTGTTTATCGCGCTTTGCACACATATTTGCTAGTAATGGATTTTGTCAGCAAACCTGTTTCCTTCATAAATTTCCCATGCAACCCCCATCCATCCTACCTAATTGTCAAAAAGAAATTTTACGCCACTTCACACGATGTACTTAAAAACAGATCCCAGGAAGACAATTATTAATATCAATTTTCTGTACATACGGATATCATCTAAAGGGCCCAATCCATGATTGAATGGAAACTCAGGATTTTTATCAACGCATTAGAATTTGGATTTTTTGTCAAAGTCCTATCTTCAACAAGGTTCTT
>JAMKCH010000489.1:0-113807 GCA_023653785.1 Ophioderma brevispina | reverse complement strand
ACGCAAAAAATTTTCTGCAATTATCACCACACCTCTTACAATCTAAACGCTGACAGAAGCCTAATGACGATTGTAAGATGAGAGATACAAAAGCCCCGGCTCAAGCTGAGTACACCCGATGGGTTCTAACAAGATGGCGAGATTGGTTACCAATAACGCTATGCAATAACAAAGAACATAAGCGCCGGGTGAGTGAGCAATTGAAAAGAGGAATAAAGCGCTGGGAAAGCTATGGCGAGCCAAGCGACCATATTTCCTCTGCTGCGGGTAAATGCATTTTCTTTGATGTAACATCAGAAAATGGTTATTCTGCTCAGGTGTAGCAAACTTTGTTGCCCTATAATGTAAGTTTTTTGCTGGAGTAGCATGTGTGTCTACTCCTTTTCATAGCTAGTGTAATGTTCATTTTTTGGTTATTTCATGTGGTATACTTTTTGTTTTAACTTCTAGCTCTCTCAACTGGTGCCATATAGGCATTGCCATTGGCAGTGCTGTGGCTGGCATAGCAGTCCTTGGCCTTTTTGGAGCGATCACCATACGTTTCCTATCTAACCTACGATCTCGTGCTGGTCCCCGTGGTAACGCGAGAGGCGGGAATGCTGGAAACCCTGCTTTTTCATTTAATCCCTATGAAGGATATGAATATGGTGGAATACATTTGGCGGTAGTTCTACCTTTAGCAACCCAGTCTTCCAAACCAACTACTTTCAACAGGTAATTAAAAGGTGCAACAAGAGATATTGAGGCTATATATTGTGTCATATGTAGTGATTTCATACTGATTCGACTTCTTGCCTTAAATTTTGCCAGGAAAAATGTTTTAAAAGTGAAAACAGTGAGTTTGGATTTTGCTTATAATTCATTATAAAAACACCTGAAAAAATACCTAATTTTGCTCCCTTGTAAAAACAATATTGGAGAGTAATCTAAGTTCAGAAATCCATTCACTAGAAAACACCCAGCAAAATTTTGTGACGGAGCTTAGATTTGGTGTTTAATAATTTTTGATGGCTAATTTCCACTGCACATAAATTACTGTCTTGAAGCTATTTAATATGTTATCTGTCAAGCAACACCCGTACCTAAGTCCTGTTTAGGAGACCTGCTATCAGGTAATTGTATTTGATTAAAATTAAAGGTTGACTCAGAAATTTCGAAATATATAATTTTTTGTTTAGTGATTATAGATAGTCCATCTAGAACTAAAGATAGTTTATACTGTACATAACAAAATTTCCGGATTTTATAACAAAGTTGTGATTTCTACATGAAGGACTTTGATTTGATCTTAGTTATTTCACACAGTGATTAGTATATGGACAAGCATTATGTATATGCAAAAAAAACACGATTGTTTGAAAATTAAGTGCACCCTCATCGGGAAATCTCTGAGTCAGATTAAGATTTCAACAATGCTTGTTGTTTATCTGTCAGCTCCTGATGCCTCTTACATGGATATCATTAGATAGTCTAAAGTAGTAGGAATGATTTTTGTTTTTGTTTTCAACCTCGAAAAAGTAAATGGACACAGGGATTTAAGAACAGAAGTGGGCAAATTGCCCACCAGAAATAGAATAAAGCAGAGACTGTTAAAAGGGTTGTCATTGTAACAACGGAAATCAATTAATGGCAAAGGGGGAAATGGTCATAATAAAAAAAGGGAGAATTTGAAATCTATCTTATTTTCCTATTCTTTACATAGGGTAGTGGCCAATATCTCTCGATGATGTCAGAAGATGAAAGTCGATTACCAAGTAAGTATTTTCTACCTATTATATCTGAATTTATATCATATAATGGAATTTTATCAGGGAAATTTTGAGGCTGCCTTTAATAATTATGAAATTAAAGATGAGTTGGAGATTGCCTGCTTACTATGCTTGAACAATCTTGATGTTGTGATGACCTCCACAGGCATTAGCTCTTTGATGCAGTTCTTATGCCCTGTACATATAATCCGTATCTTCCTGGAGTATCTTGATGTAATCTTTTTTTATGCGCCTTCGGGTCCTTTTCCCAGGGGGTGGTTGTAGTCATTACCGTATGGGCTGCTTCCACAGCTGAGCACCCAGTTGCCAGCAAAATTTTAACCTTCTGATTTTTTATATCAAAGATTGGTGATGACAATGCCAGTTAGTTCCTTGTTGGAGCCTAGGTAATTTACAGGTTCACCATCAAGCTTTTTATCCCCCCCCCCCCCGCCCCCCCCCAAGCATTATTACGCTCTACCGCTAAACTGATACTCAGTGAATTTTCAATGTGCCATGTGATAAAACGTGATGAGGTCATGTGCTGTCTGTGTACTTTTGGACAGGTTATGAATACTAATAAGCTTATGGCATATTTTGAGAAAATTCATTAATCTACTCTACAGATAAAACTGAGTAGTCAATGAACTTCTCCAATAAAATGTGATTAAACCACAGTTTTGAGGGCATGCCTTAATTACACAACATAATTCTTGTAGATAAATTCACCTTTGGTGCACAAAAAACAGAAAACCAACAGGGTATTATTTTTTGGCTTGGAACTGGTTTTATGGTTTATATTGTTAACCATGTTGAGTAATAAAAAATTGGTTTAAAGGTCCTGCCGATCGCAAATAGCCTATCCCCAGATTTTATACTGGAAGTGGTCAACATTGGGTATCAGAAGAAAACTCACTATTTTTCTCATTTACCCTGCGAAATCTTAGGGCTAAAGAACATTTTTTTTTAATTAATAGCAAAATGTGCCCTATTTTGGTCAACCAATATTAATTCTACACAGTACTCTATGGGCTTACAAAATCACGTTTTTTAGCTCTCGCATCAAAACAGATTAAAATATCGGTGCAAAACTTTACAGATGGGGTTTGGAGTGAAGGCCAATCTATTAAGATGAAAACTTCATATCCTTAAATTGGGCTGTCACCCTTTAATTGATTTCTAGGAAAAAAATATTTAAAAAAAACAAGCTTTTGAGTGTTGGACAATGCTGAAACATACTGGTTGACAATCTCTAATTATTATCAATTGAAATAAAGTTATTATACAGAGAGAGAGAGAGAGAGATTGTGTGCTGTGTAAACTTGTAATTTTATTCCTTTATTTTGTTTTGAAGCTCATGGTGTGTGAAAATATTTAACCATAAGTTCCTTTCAACTATTTTATTTCAGGTAAAAAGCTCTTGAGAAGAGATTTGAACATTGGAAATGGGATTCTGTGCAGGCTTCTTGATTGTACATATCTTTAAAAGAAGTACTTAAGTGTAATTTTAGGTGTAAATATAGTGACTTGGCCTGTCAGGCTCAAACAAAAATATTGCTGTATTCCTACATTTTGAGTACAAAACATTAAACTTGGGATTTGGGATACATTTTTGCAAAATGTTCCATTTTTTAATGTATTCTTTTAAAGTAGTTGGGTGTGTTGACGGTTTGGTGAATGTCTGAGTATTTTCTTTTGTTATTCTGTTACTTATAGAATTCCTATCATGTTTATGTTGAACTCCAGTACTTATTAATGATCCCAATTTGATTGGTACTTGGGCGGCGTCTATAGCAAAATCCTGTCTGTTACAGACATCCCATCATACAAATTCTCAAATTTGCATAAAATTTATTATATATTATTCACATAAACTAAATTCATACTCTTTAAAAGAACCACAATTGCTATTTCATGAACATGCTACAAATTCCTTGAAGGTCCAACAAGAGATTTTGAGGCATCATGTAAGGTGTCAAAGTAGTGATAGAAGCTTTAAATCAGTTCTTGCAAAATCGAATTTTTATATTTTAGGGACGCCTGTTATTTGGAAAGCTCTCCATGCATTCTTTTTTACTAGCACCCTTGGGGCAAAATGAGTGTAAAAGTCAGGCGTTTTATTTGTTTAGGATTTTTGTGGATCACATGACCTTATTGAGGTGTAATTTCCCCGAGAAGGGGGCATTGTGGATGGTTTTTGCTTGTGATTGAGTGGTAAGAGCGCTGCTGTGCTAGTAATGCAGAGGTTGCCGGTGAGTATGGGCCAAGCACACATGAATGGGTTTTTTTTTAACAATTATGTGGACTGGCCATCTCAGGGAAAGATTAATAGCTAGTATTCACATCCTGGAAACATGACATTTTTTAAACATAGAAACCCAAATTGGGATGAGGTGTATCGCCTACCGATGCAGTTCGAAAATTGGTTTGTTTTTTAACCACGTACATGGCACTAGTTCCCGGCAATGGGCCAATGTTTCATACTGGATGGCCGTTTCCAGCAGCCGTTGAATTATAGCGGAGATCTTCGATTAATTCATTCTAATTAAATAAGATTCCTTCGTTTGCGACAACATTTTCAAGCTTAACCCATTTCATAAGTATAAGGAGAAGAAGACACGGGCCCAGGTCAAACGTCATCATACCCCTCACTACAGAAAAGGTTTGGCACCTGTGGTAGTTAGTATGTACCCTCTCATCAATGCTAGGTAGGTAAGTACTCCCAATTGTGGTATCACTTTGTCAATAGGAGGCCAATTTAGTTTACACAGGGGTCAAATTTTTAAAATGCTCCAGTCATGTTGAGATGTATACCAGATTGTCAATTAGTCATAAGGATTCCAAAAATGTTATGACGATGGTTTGGAGAGTAGTTTAGGGTAAAAAAAATGGCTTCTCACCTATTAACTTAAACTCTCCTCTTAAAATGGTTTAAAAAAGTCAATTTCTATTGTACAGGGGTCAAAATCAGACGGTGCTCCAATTTGGTTAGGAGAAAAACAAATTTAGAAATGAAAGAAATTGTTTATCTAGCTTATAATGTCAAAATAAGGAATAGTTTGTACCATCTGCCAATAATTACACTGTTCCATGTGAGACGACAATAGGACATGGGTCAACATAATCCAATTAGTGTGACCGTCCTTTTGGAACCCCTATTTCTGTTAAAGAGTAAGCAATTTAACATAATCATCAAAAAAAACTTATATTTTAGGAGTCCTCTTGCCTCAGGCAATAATTGCAAGTATTAAAATATTATCAGATTAACTTTTGTTGTTGACCCCTGTACAAATTGAGATTGACTTTTTTTACCATTTTTGTCAATTTACCATATAACTGCAAAACCAATGGTCATAGAAGGTACAAACTCTACTTGTTTGAAAGCCGTATTATTAGATGGCAATATGACATACATTTCAACATGATTTGGAGCATTGTTAAAAATTTTGCCCCTGTTGTAAACTAAATTGGCCCCTATTGAAAAAGTGATACCACAATTTGAGAGTACTGCCTACCTAGCATTAATGTAAAAGGTCCATACTAACTAGCAAAGGTGTTAAACCATTTCTGTAGTGGGGGGGGGGGGGGGGTAAACGAACTCCTTAAATTAGGCCCCTATGATATTCTGCTCCCTGCTCTATAGGTATAGTTTACTAGCCAGTTCCCAATGCAACTGTGTAAAAATCTCAAAGTTTTGAAAAATGGGGGCACTGCTTCCAAACATATGCTATGTATTGCTTTAGTCCATGTAATATTGCATAGAACAAGTCTAGTCTCAAGACTTCATGAGGGATTATAGAGCTCTATTCAGTCAGGCATATATTGATAACCCCTCATTGAAGTCTTGACAATAGACTAGTCAATGCAATATTACACAGAGGAGTGACCCCAAATTGGGGTCAATGTCAGGTCAAGTCAGATGAAAAATTCATATAATTAAATTGGGCCATCCCCCTTTAATACTCCCAGAAATTTAAGTGTTCACTTGGGAATTTCTTGTTTCTGATTTTTATAATTGTGATGTAGTGGCTTCTAGTGCCATCCTTTATAGAATACAATCGGGTTTTTTCAGTATATCATAATTTAACACATGCACATACTTCAGAGATCATTGTACAAATATAATTCGGAAAACTAAGAGAATTTCATACCAAATTTTGTTTTTAAAATCAGCTGTTAAGTGTCCTTAATTGGAACAATGAGAGGAGAGTATCAATAAAACTATATATTTTATGAATAAAATAATGTTTTTTTTGTGAATGTTTTTTTTTTCCATTTTTTTATTACATAAATTTTATAAGTGCAAGACTTGTGTTGACCAGAGTGAGGCTTAAGCAAACTACCTCCCATAGCTCACTTTTCTTCGTTTACTAGTTCTATTTCCTTCTCAGCATCCAGTTGGCAAGGGAAATTGTTCTTCTTCAGCTTTGTTTACAAATGGTTCAGAGAAGGGTAGAGGTACCTGAGCCTGGGAAAAATCAGGACGTCACCGATGCCACAGGGTGGAGGGGGGTTACATACACACACATCCCCTCAGTCGGCAGCTCGGTGTCTCCCCATCATGATTCAACATGGGCGGCAACGGACTTAATCCTGAACCCTTTCCGTTATCCTAGTTAGGCTATTGTAACACATGTATTTTCACTCAACATCAAACAAAACTTAATTCCTGGTTTTTCCATGGCGGGTGAATGATTGTTTAGATCACAACGGCACAGGGCGGAAGAGTCATTTTGGAACCAACAGACAGCGGACTCTCCGACTTGCCAACGACATTTGGCAGATGAGCAACTCGGAAGTAGGTGGTTGGACCCAATAATTCTAACATTCCACTAGGCCTGGGCACACAATGGAATTATTCAGCCAGAAAGAATGATGGAGACAAAGTACCAGGGTTAAAGCCCCTGCTATCCATTTTCCTTCCATTGCAATCTACTCCGTCCAACCGACCAATGATGCTTCTGCCTCAAACCTGCCTAGGAGGGCAGCAGTTGATATTAGTATGGAAGGAGGAAGATCTAGAAAGAGAAATATAACTCCCCGCCTAAAAAATCCGAACGATTTTGAAATGGCCATCAACCAAGTGCTGAAACTTGCTTTCAAATGAACGCGCCAAGCGGCTGGATAAATCTCTCTCAACTTTCCACATCATGCTTCGTTATCATGCATTAACTGACACAGGTCAATAGCAAACACATTACGCGAACAACGCCTCCTGGCATTTATTATTATAAACTTCACCTACATACCTTTTTAATACAGTGATTTATAAATCGTTCGGATTTTTTAGGCGGGGAGTATAGTTTTATGAGATGCAAACAGCCTGTTCAAGTCCAGCACGTTCAACCACCAGGACATGAGACCACCGCACAATGTAACACAAAATAACAACGTCGATGTTCTGCATTCAAGGAAGCAACCGTTTGATCCATGATAATATTCTGGAATTATACAAAGAGTATCAGAGGATTAGACCTTGATATTCTGTATCTGCTCTTCTAGCACGAACTCTATTAGAAAGTTGCTAGGCTACTGGAGGTGTTGGTTTTCTGATAAGCTCTCAATCCAGAATGCCTTGTCTTCAGTTACCAAGACCAGTCCAAGATAGTGTCTGGCCTCTTTTACTTGGGAACCAGCAACACCATCATTAGCTGCTATAGCGCCAACCAACTGTTCGAAGAGGACGAAGTGATCAACTTCTGCATAACTTTTCAGATGCTCGGAATAATATTCCCTCTGCCCCACAACTTGGTGAGTATAAGTCAAAAAGATTGATGTAATACGGACTTCAGAGTTTACTAGTTATCACTACTGTTATGACGTCTCTTGCTGGAACGCCAAGGTCAGAAATACCTTTAAACACAAACAAATGAGCCTGTGCACAATGATCTTGAATTTTTATAATATAGCCCTGAGTTATAATGAGATTTTTGTCAGATTGATTCCAATTTCAAGAATTTGGAGATCCAAAACACAATTGCATTTCATTAGTGGATGAGCCAGACCATCAAATTAGCCTATTGGTCTCACCTGGGGGGGGGGGAGGCACTGATAGGGGTTCCTAACACTATGAAGTACACAAAAATGTATGAATGGCCATTCTGTTTTTGGGGTAGCGTTACAGAACATGAATTTCCAGAAAGAGCGCCCCCACTTTTTCAACGCCCGTTTTATTTCATATTTGGAATGCCTTAACCAATGTATTTAAGATCACACCTGCAAGTGAATTAGGCCAAATACGGCCGTCTTTATGTAATAAGAGATGATTTAGTACTTTTCTTTCTGTCGGGCACAACAGAAATCAAATCATTGTTTTCTATGGGTACGATGCGATAGCAGGCAAGTTCAAAACAAGGTTTGCGGGTTTCTGTTGGTACTTGTTTGTTCACTAACCGTCGAACCGTTCTCTAGGTGGTCTACGCCCGATCAGTGAAAATTGAAATTTGTATCCTCGAAAAAAAAAAATCTCCTCTCCTCCTTCACTTTAAGCGGCTTGGGGCAGCAAAAGATTATACAGGGATAAAAATTGAAAAGTGGTCAATGTTGTTGAATTGCATACCAATTTGTTCGTGATGATCATAAGGAGTAAAAAAATGTATAGTTTGTGCTATCTCCGGCTTAACCCTATGGTGTTATAAGCTGAAACCGTCAATTATAGGTTATTATAGGTGTTACCGACCAACATGCCTGGCCCCCCCACTAAATTAAGTGATGTGGCATATCAATGTTAAGATTTTACACTTGTAAAGTCCACTCCATATGTGACAACTTGTGTGTAGAATTAAAAGAAGCGGTGAGTTCAACGATGATATTCCTCACAGCAAAGGAATCCAAAATGACAGTATGCCAAGTCACATAAACACCACATGAATAATTATAATCCAGGCAATCTTCTCAGTCGTGAAGATACTTTGTCCAGCAGTTCAGACGATAGGGTTTCCTCGGTGACATCACTAATATTCCACACAGTGCCTATAATCCACATGATACCATCAAGATCTGTGGCAAATGTCATCTTGACAAACCAAAAAACTGGCCTCCTTTGATTCCAAAAACTGAGCTCTTTTGATGTGATTGTTGAAGAGCACAGTAAAGAGTTCCAATTTTTGGTGCAATAGTTCAGATAGGACACGATCATTCACTGTGAGTAAAAAGTGCCAGCGGACCGTAGAATGAAGGAGTATTTGTAAAAGAACATTTACGAAAGTAGGTGCCTCCCACTGTTTGTTCCTTTCCAGGTCAGAAACAATTCTTCATATTGAATATTTACGAGAGGTAAACCAATGTAGAAAACCTTGGAATAGGCGATGGCCCATATTTCGAGCCTTTGTTAAACATGCAGCAACGATCTTTAAAAGTTGAAGGGTTTGAGTTAGTCATATTCATTTAGCAGACAGTTCCATGGTCCAAAGCGTGGATGTTACAGAGTTTTATAGAATTTTCAGCATTTTCTTGGGAGAGAAGTTTTCTATAACTACCACGTCTCCGGATTTGAACATATGCATATTGACACGTGTTTTTATAATGGTTGTCCAATGTCCATTGACAAAGTGGAATTCAAGATGTATTTCAAAATTTGGACCTGGTAGAAGCAGCGGTGGGCGAGCCAATCTAATACTTTTTAATTTATTGGTGGATCTTGTTTGTTGGATCTTGTTTTGTGGATCTTTGTTTTTTGAGAGGAGCTTTTAAAGACACAAAGCAGTTCAGATTTATATTTTAATTTTTTTTTATGGTATCCATAAAGGATATACGATGTACAATAATTCAATCCCCTGAGGAGCTAAACTGTCTCAGACACAATGTATTATCAGCACAGTATGTACGTTCAGTCGTGTAAGCGACCAATATTAACTACATGTGCACAGGAGGAAACAAAATGGTGAAAAACAAAGGACCTCACAACGGACTCATGTGGTGCCATGCCAAAAAGATCTTCTATTTGACAAACATGAAATATAATCCTTGAAAGAGCTGGACCACCTTGATATCAATTGCCTTCAAGATCAAAGAAGAATTTGTGATCAATAGTGTCAAAGGCAGCAGATAAATCCTAGTAGTACCGAGAAAGGAGCATGTTTTTAAACAATTTTCCTTAAAATATATTTTTCATCACTTTAGAAAGTGCAGTTTTCAGTTTACACGAAATTTCTTATGGCAGACTGGTTAAGATTGTCATTTCCAAGTGATCGTTAAGCATGAAAGCGATGACTTTTTTGTCAATAATTATGTTAGATACAAAAGTAGAATTGTTCACACCGCCATTTTGGTGATTTCGGCTCAAGTGGGATTTTCATTAGCTGTGGCTTGACAACGGCCACTCTAAATATTGTGAATGAAAAGTAGAATTTTTCAAGAGAGAGTTACAATCTTGATGAGAGTTGGCAGGAGAAGATCTATATGTTTCCTGGAGATTCCATGGAGATAAATCAAGTTGGCAAGGCTTTTGGATAGAAAAAACTTAACCAGTTTTTTCGAACCTCATCCTCCGTGTAATGGGTAAAGTGTCCGAAGTTTGGCACGGAACCATGGAACTGCATTTTATAGAAGCAAGTGCATGTTCCATCAGAAGCAGGTGCTGGTTCCATCATGCTTGAAGTATGAGCGGATTTGCCATTTATTTTGGAGGCTATATTCATTGAAAGTGTTAGCCAAAAATTTGATTATCCGTATGAGATGGTAAGATTTGGGTTCTCCCCTTCTGATAGAGTAGTGACTCGACAATATTGCTGTCGTCCTCTCTTCTAAATTTCCGGTTCTTGATTAGCAAATTATATATGTTTATTCTTATTGGCCCATCCATTATCCATCCTCTCATCTCTCCTGCCACTGTTCCCTCCCGTCTCCCATTTTGCTTCCCTTGAGTTTTTGTAAGAATGTCCTTTTCCACTTTTGGTTTTTTGTCGGATTTTTTCCTTGTTTGGTACTTTATTTGTGAAGTTAATCTTCTTTTCTATCTTTCTATTGCTTCTTTGGATTGCAATTAGTTTTTCTTCTGGTCCAGGTACTGTTGTTTTGTTTTGACCGTGCTCGTCCATACCATTAAAGTAGGTAGAACACACTGACTGTATAATCTCCTCTCCTCATGCCATGGCATTTTTTTGTCACACGGATTGTCTGGTATATCTTCCAGAAGCCGCTCCGCCAGGTTCATTCTGATCATACACTACCTCTTCCTGCTGTCTCCACAGGCATGTAGGCCAGCCCCATGGTTCCGAGGGGCAATTTCCTGGTACATGTCCCGATCCACACACATAAGTTCCCGCTCTCGCAGGGCAAAAGATTCCGAAAAAGGGCTGATATATCCGTGTTTTATTTCCGATTTTCCCCTCATTTTTTTTTTCTGGGGGGGACCTCTGCCCCCACCTGGCTAGCCACTGGCCTCCATCTTCACTATTTGGCAAAAGATATTTTGGCTTTTCACTGTTTTCATCTTGAATTTTAAAAAATTTCACAATGGACTCGTTAGTTTTCAAATTTATCACGTTCTTACTTTTTTTCTTTGTTCATCTTTAGCCCAATCCCTTTGCTACTTCTTGACTGACATTGATTCAGGCAACATCATCTGCCAAACCTTAGATTGTCATCCATTCCACTGTCAGTATTGAGGCCTCGTAAATGTCCTTCCATTGCAGCTGTAAATGTTAAAGCGATTATTGTATCCCTTGTTTTTTTTACTCCTCTTTTTTTTTTTGGATTGGCTTTAGGTACATTTTTGTCCTTATGGTAGCATTGCTGCTTATTTACCTTAAGTAACATTGCTAATATAGTTATATTATTTGAAACAGAGTCCTCATCAATTCCTATCTTTCTTAAGCTGAAAACAGTCTCTGTGTACTACGAGTCCGAAAGCCGTTCCTTATATCCTATTCATATCGCCTTAAAACCGGTAGTAACTTGATTTTCGTATAGCTGAGTGTAGATAATGCCGGTGGTCGGATACTGCAAATCTATCTCGGAAGCCTGCTTGTTTCTCTTGGGTTGCTTCTCGGCCCAAGTTTCCCCTATTTTTAATTTATACCCAGGTGACCTTGTTGTATGCGTGGGGATCGTAGAAAGGGAAAAAGTAGCAAGGCCTCTGGCCCTTTTGGGGGCCAATCTCCTCCATAAGCCTCCATGGCTCTTTGTAATTGTTATATCTATGATTTGATTATTATGGAAATCCAGTGATTCTTGATTTTGTAATATTAATGGAACTTTCAACCGGCCAAGCGACATGGTTTTTTTTTTTTCAACACTAATAACCGTGCGCATGGCCATATCCATGGAGATTAAAAATACCATCTTTGGAAATAAAGTTGATTCTTGATTCTATTGCAGGTTTTTTTTTTAAATCTGCTTTTTCCTCCTTTGTGAAAGTATTATCTTGCTCTACACCATATCCTGTGGTAAAATCTTCTGTAAGAGTATTTGATTGTAACAATAAACGCAACTGGCTGTTTGTTGGATTTCTTTACCCCCTATCTTGAATATGTCGCTCGCTAGGTTATCCTATCCCAGGTGCATTGTTTTTCTTTCGTTTGCTTCAGTGCCGTTCTAACCTCTCCTGTTGTTATTACTGGGGAGACTGGTCTGTCTCTATATATGTATTTTGTTGTCTTGTCTTTGAGTTGTAGTTCTTGATACAACTCTGTACCCGCATTAATAATTTCTTCTCTGTCGGTTTTGGAGAGGCCGTTCTTTTTGTTTCATTTTGTTGATTCTTGTTTTCTTGCAGTTCAGTTTCATTGAATCTGATTTTGTCCTCTTCACTTTCCAGGTGGTTTCAAAAAACTTGTTCCTTTTTTTTGAGAAGCAGAGCAGACTAATTCAACCTTTTGATGGAACAGCTAGAACAAACTCCGAGACAACAATGTTTTTGCTTACCTGCGGGAGGTGGTGTCTCCCTACCCCCCTTTGTTTGCCTTCTGCCATAGCACCAGACCCCTCACCTCAAGGGAGTATGTTTTTGTAAGCGGGGGCCCGACAATCCCAAGACAGCGGGCAATCAACTGCCGAAAAATCACGCTGGTTATACACAAGACATTTTCCATCAAGTTTTTACGTGAATAGTCAACTTATAATAAATATACCCCATATATAGATGATGTTACATTTGTTTATGTTTATATGGCGCCCCCTGTTGGTGTAAGAGAAAACGCAGGCAAAAGCACCTAACGTTGGCATGGGAAATTCTTGTTTTTTTGTGCTGTAACTTTTGTTTCGCATTAAATAATACTAACTTTCTTATCAAGCCTAATCTCTAATGCTACAGCTGCATTTTGTGACCAATTTAGATCAGGAAAGATTTGCAAGTAATTTATAACCAGATTTTTATGTGGTCGGGTGTCACAGAAACTACTGTATCTTTTGCCTGCCAGAAAACAACAGAAGGGGGCGTCCTGAATGTCAAAAAGTGACGTCATAGGTCACATCAATCCAAATATCCTGTCATCTGATTGGTTAAAAGTGAGGCTTACTTCAACTAGCTTCAAGAATTGAACAAAACATACTATGCCCTGGGCAGAGCGGGCATAGTCATAAACTATGGCCCGGGACCCTCTTCTTTCGATCGAAAAGACTGCCGGTACGAACTATTTCATCCGTATAATTAGTGTACATTGAAGCTGGGTTAAGAAGATGAAATATAATCAGACTTCGCCTCTTGTTTACTTCGTACTGCTGTGCAAGTGGTGTAAGTCCTGATACAAACAAGCGCAAGTAGATGGCGGAAATCGCAAGCCATCATTATTCGCTTGTATATGAGATTCTGAAAGGATCGAGATGTGCCAGCCTCATAGGGCTAATACCACACGGCAGGAAAATACACCATAAGATATCGAGGATTAAATTTGACACCGATGACGGCCAATCTGCAGGTCGTGTAAAAGTTTGCCCGAATTTCCGGAGCTAATGAAATGCAAGGAAATTGTACGCATCTTGCCGACAAAAAATGGCAAGAAAGTCGATTACGGCGATCCGTTGTGGCCTCCAACATCCAACTTCCTCACACAAAGGTTGATTGCTCTACTTCTTTTTATCCCATTAAAATGGAGATTTTTGGTATCAAAGAAGTAAATATTCTTCTCCATTAACCGCAGTGAATGTTTTGGGAACCCCGGAAATGTTTTCATTTGTGATTTTATGACAAAATGTTTATTAATACAGTCCTAATGGGCCACTTCAGTACACATTTTATACTCCCCTACTATCCAAACCGATTAACCTCCAAATGTATCATATGTTTGAATATTCTTCTCCATATGAAGAGAAACATATGAAAATTGAAACATGAATCGGGTCCTCCACCTTAATGAAATCTCATGAGGTTGGTAATAATACCATAATACCCATCATTACCAATAGGGAGAGTGGCTGGAATGGAAGTTCCTGGTTTTTAGAGTATTGTGTAATGTTTTTCGCCAAATGTCCAAATGTTAGCAAATACCAATTCTTCAAAAGCGTACCACAATTTTCCAATATTTTTTTGCAATAAATCTGTTAGCCCCAAGGTTTCAATGTTCAGTGTTGGTTTTTCTCGCTCGACACTACTGTTCTTATTGTTTGAGGTTACCCAAACAATAGATTAAGCAAAAACAGAATGAAAGTGTATAAAGTAAATGTCATATGTTTCTCAAACGTGTTCTCAATGTTGTGATCGAACTTGTCACCAGATGCGAGAATATTAAACACTTTCAAAATATTGAAACATCCCGTCAGGTCAAATTAAACTTCTGCACTACAGGTAAGCGGACTGGCGAAATCGAAGATAATTGTTAACCCGTGGTAATCTTCCCGAATAGTTAGTTATTTCTATTGGTAGCAAGGAAACACCTGTTTAATATGCTTCTAGGAAGGCATACAACGCTAATCGTAACAAACGCCAGTAGTTCCATATAGTAAGATATATTTAGAAGTATACGTTTAATGAAGAGTTTCAAAATTACACCCGAAAAAGGTTAATTACATATTCTTTGAAATCAATAATAATAATAAGATTTCTTAAAATCCACCAGACGAACATAATAAATAATTGTTGAAAATCCATGAGCATCTGGTAAATTAGTTTTTTCATTGTTGGGCGATCCCTATCCCTAACCCAACCCACCAAATGGTCATGGCTTTGGTTTGGTTGATGGGTATCCCAAAATTATTTTTCATGATTTTTTTAGGGGGGCATTTCCACTAATGGTTACGCAGGGTGTGCCTCGGGATAGACCCCTTTTTCAAACTGGCCTTATACCAAGTGACCCCCTTTTTATAATCTTCAGATACTCACTTAGACCACAATTTCGCTTCCTGCTAACCCCTTTTTTCACAGTTTTGATAAATATCACCCCACTTTTTAAAATAATTTTAACACCAAAATGCAAAATTTTAATTTCATGGCAATTTGAAAACTCTGGAAGCACTATTTGACCTTCATGTTGTTGGCCTCTTCCTTAAAGTTTCATACTGTATGACCCCATTTTTATTTAGGTTGTGTACTGGACTCCTACTTTTGGATAGTTTTACTGAAATCCCCTACTTTTCAACCTGGCCGAGGGACATACCCGTCACTTCGAATAAGTAGGGCCCTGGGTTTATACTTATATATACATATAACTGTTGTGTTGAATTACCACCTAACCAATAACCATGCATTTACGCGTGGAACACTACTTTAAGTTTCAGTTTATTTTATTTGACATTACCAACAAACAGGTACAGTCAATAAACAATAACACAAAAGATACAAGTACATAATACATACATGAGTTACACATCTTAAGTTGCTACGTTTTACAATACAGAGTTAACATAAGTAATTATGTTTATAATATCATGGCTTCACCCACAGGTAAGTAAGACTCATTTTTAATTCGAAACCATTCACAAATTGGAACAAATCGAATTCTCATCATCACAGATCAGTACTCCTAAATCGGACTATGAAATTTGAGAAATATTGGCGAAGGCCTGAAATTCGTTTTGTCATAGTGGTACAACATTGTGTAAACTTGTATAAATGGATTATGTACAAAAAAAGATCAGCAAAAATTACAATTATGAATGGAAATAAATAAATATGGGTAATTGCTTTCCGATTGCAATTTGTCTTCAGAATTGCCGACTTAAATATCTGTTATTTATATTTAGCAGAGATATTTTGTTGGAAAATTCCGAAAATCCTCGGAAATTCTCCGGCCACTCACTAAAACCTGTAAAAAATTGGCGGACATTCGGAAAAGTTTACAGTTGGGGTAGACTTAAAAATTCAGGGTCGAGCAGGTAACTCCACCATGTTGAACTCACCATTTCAGGGCTCCCTTTCTTTCAATCTGGTGTTTTTCCCATTTCCGTAGAGCAGTTCATACTACAAGTTTGTGATAAGGTCATACAATTTTTTTACCAATGTGTGAACGCAAATTACTTGAAATAATGGCGAAAATTATATTCATTTTGGATTGACTATGGTGATGACGGCACGTAAAGTTATCTGTTTCGTTTTTTTTAAAGATGTTTCACATATTTATATATGTTTTGATACACGTCCATCTTTAAAACGAAACCATTATTCTTGCGAAGGCAGGAGCCTGAGCGTGTATACCGGGATGGTGTCTACTATCTCCAATATAATGGGTCCCCTGAGTTTTCACACACCCCGGTTGCTGGTCGGATATTCATAGAGTCAGGGGCCAAAAATGGACTGATTTTTGCATAATTTTGGCAAAATTCGGTAACGGAGGCTCGAATACCCAGAGCCCCCCGACTGGTATACATAAAACCATTAGACAGAGCTGGTAACTATTTAAAATGAACTATATCCGCTGAAGAGACCGTTTATATTCAAACACTCTAAAATATCATTACTATTTTGCACCAGATCTTCATGGAAAGAACCCCACTCTCTGCTTAATGTCACTTTCTATTTCTGCATAAGGGTTTCAGTGGTTGGCACTGTGAACTGGATCAGTCGTTCTGTCGATCAAGAATAACATATTCCTTCCTGACGATATGTTCCTGAATTGCGGTATTTTTTGTAGCGTTTGAATTCGGCAATCTTAATTTATGTGAATTTGTATTGGGGCGCTGAAAATGTCAGTGTTTTGTTCGTCATGAAATAATTTTTTAAAATATTTTTCCATGACGAACAAAACACTTCAATTTTAAACACTGTTAAATGTTGATAGAAACAACATTGTAGGTAAAATTAAGCTAGTTGAGTAAACACAAAGATGATATGAGTATAAATTTTTTATATAACCCGTGTTGTAAGGTTGCTGCAACACGTATAAATTTTTTGGGGGTTTTATTTCCTTTAAGTTTTTCAATCAAGGCGTTTGTTGCTTGATTTTTTATTTCCTCAGTTCCTGTTCCCGCCGCCTGCGTGGATACCTATCTTATTTTTATATGAAAATGCTGGCCGTTTATGATTTTGAACGTGCCAGACTACCATAATCCTCACGAGTTTGAACATCGCAATGCAAAAAATGTGAAATTTGCTGCAACCTTAACTCATTTTTTTTTTTACAAAAATTGTAGAGGGTGTCCTCGAAAGATAATGTCACCATTGATGTAGATCACGTTTTACAGATTTGTTTGAAATTGGAGCACCCCTAGTAAGTCAGGTACAGCACAAAGTCCCAGGTCATAACTACTCTAGTTTCCTACCACTAGCCCTAGTGTTTTTATGTTGCCTAAACTGTATTGTTTAAAAAATACGCTTTTGGGCCACCCTTATTTTTGACTCTTAAAAAACAAAATTACGGCCAAAATATCAATTCGCGGCTAAAAATGCTTATTTCCGGTCGTAAAATGGACACAAAACTCAGAATAACCCCCTTTTAATAAAAATACACATAGACACAGATCTTGGCCTGAAAAGGAAAAAAATTTGTATGTATCCGTAAACACGACAAAATTCAAATGCCGCCATGAACGTTCTATAAGCTATACATGGACCCATAAAGTATTTTCAGATTACATTCGTAATGTGGAGATGCTTATTATCTTATTGTTGAGCCGCCAAAATACCAATTTTGATCCATTTTTTGGCTAAAAAAGATATATTTTCCCGTCGTAAAATACACACAAAAAACTTGAATATTTCCCTCTTTTAATGAACATAGGCATAGGCCATTGCGTCCATAAACTTCAAATTTCCCATTCGTTGGATCACGTGACACAAAATTTTCCAAAATGGCCGCCACAACGGTTAAATACAAAATAGCCTTATTATAAGTTTATTCCTTTAAGATATTATCTATGCAATAATGCATTAATGACTTGTTATTGAGTGGCTGCTACAGAAAATCATTATAGCTAGCACATTTTGGCCTCACAATGCAGTTAATTAAAACATGAAATGCGTCAAAAACTGTGACAATCAAACATCGCGAAACCTGGTTTTTCAATTGAAAAACCAGGTTTATAAAAAACAAATATGGACAATGAATTGAAAAACAGGTTTCTCGATCGGTAAACTTGGTTTTTCGAAAAACTATGACAATCGATTTCCTTGGAAAACGCGCGGAATTCCTAACAATAGTAAATTGGTGTTTGTGGCCACACTACGGAGTCATGAGCTAGCAGCGGGCGCGATAGATAGACTAAACACCATGTAAACATTAATTCAGCTTGTGGTTTATTATATTTAATCACGTAATCAATTAAAGAAGCGATAGGTGTTAAATATAAGAATAAATATTTTATATCCTACATTGATATATTTGATAGTGACTTGTGGAAAAATGTATTGATAATCGCTATAAGTGCTATAAAGAGCTCAGCATTCCAATAATGACGTTCAAAATGCACTAATAATGTAGCCTAGGTTGGCTTTCTTCACACCGAGGGAAAGAGTGATGCGTAATTATACAAGAACCAAACGGTATAATGGAATTCGATTGTCATATTTTTTTTGATAACCGTGTTTTTTTTTTTTTTTGATCGAGATTTCGATTGAAAAAAACCAGGTTTATCAAAATACTAGGACCATCGAAATTGAAAAAACCAAGGTGTATCGGCGAAAAACCAGGTCTCCTTCTTCTCGGTCGTTAAACCAGGTTTATCAAAAACTCTGACAATCGATTTCGAAAAACCTGGTTTTTCGATTGAAAAAAACCAGGGTTATCAAGAAAACTAAATGACAATCGAATTGAAAAACCAAGTTTTCATCGGCGAAAAACCAGGTTTTTTTTTTTCGCTCGATAAAACTGGTTTATCAAAAACTATGGGGAGACAATCAAATTCGAAAAACCTGGGTTGTCGATGAAAAACCAGGTTCTCCGGTCGATAAACCTGTTTCTCTCGAAAACTATGACAAAAGAATTCGAAAAACCTGGTTTTTCGATTGAAAAAAACCAGGTTTAAATATCAAAAAACTCTGACAATCGAATTGAAAAACCTGGTTTTTTCAATTCGAAAAAACCAGGTTTTTTCGATCGAAAACCAGGTTGTCGACGAAAAACCAGTTTATCTGTTCTAATGTGCAATATACTTGCCATAGACATGCGCATCCTAACAATTCCCCACTGCTTTTTCAAGCCAGGGGGATAAAAACTGGCCCATTTGACTAAGTTCCTCTCTGCCTGAGGTGAGATGAATGGAGTGAATGGGATCATTCAAATTAATGACAAGAATGAGATAACTATACTGGATTGGTAACACACAAACGTTGGTCAGTTGTGATGAGCTTGCCAAAAGATGACCCTCGTCTTACGCTCTCTATAATCGCTGCAATGACATGAACATGAAGAATGTAATCCAATTCATTAATTCCACTTGAGATTTTGTCTATGGAGTGCATATGCAGATCATTTGTGGCCAGACCTAGTGGTGTAAGAAATGCCTAGAACAAACCCGGCTACTACTGAAGTTATTTTGCATATAATGGAGAACAAGCCGCAATACCTGTGAGCTTGAGAACGGGAGAAACCATTCTTATATCCAAAGAGGAGAACCTGGTGATCCCCCTCCCTCCTGGACCATCACACTGAAGAATTCCTATTGTACCCTCGCATGGGTATTTTTTCGCTCAAAGAAGCCCCATCACCTACCTGAACAAAAAACACTATATATCGAAGACCAATCCATTCGGAAGGGTTTCATGGAGAAAGTAAATCATGATGTGTGGCACACACTTGAAATGCTCCCAAGATGCCAAAAGAATGGTAAACCAGTTGTGACAACATGACTGGACCTTAAAATGCTACGTACTGGTACCACACATGAGTGATATCCATGTTCCAACCACATAGGTGATATCATATTTATACCATGAGACTTTCAATAATGTGTCAAACACTCTGAATGGCCAACTACTGATACAGTGCATGATAGGAGTCATCCAAGGCTGCCAACTCTCCTGCATCCTGTTCTTGGCTGCCTCACTATGGGTCTTGATCTCCTATTACCATCCAAACACCTCGGGTACTGAGTGGAATCTGACTCATATCAATCTGCCAAAGCATCCGCAATGACTGTGACCCCGCAGCCTAGGAGTCCATAGGATTGCCAAAACTTGTAAATACCGTGAACAACTTTCCTTAAGCATTGTCCACGGACCATGAAAAGCAAAACAAGCAAATGCAAGTCTCAAATGCCATGAAGAGGTTGTTCCCCACGCAGAACAAAAGAGACAAGGACACAAAACGCAATAGTGGCATACGATTCCGGCCTAGAAATAAACGACAGCAGATTTGCCTTATATCCACAGTCATCCTATGGCGGTTTCCTCGGAAAAGCTGATCTATAACGACCTGAAGGCCAACAACATCGGAGACATGTATTTACAAAGCTGACAAGAATGCTTCAAACAACCAACTCAAGTCAACTGAGTGGGCTTTTGAAGCTATGGATATACATAATGCTATTGTACCCAAACTGACGTGGGAGTTCACATCTATAACTTCCCAATTACATTACTGTCGAAAGTCTGGAAGCTACTTACAACAAATACCTGAAGCAATTGGCAGGTATAAGCAGATGCCCACCACCAGCACTCTGTACAGGAGCAGGAAACACTATGACCTGCAACTGAAAAGGCTTAACAACCACATCATCAAATGTTGCAATAACTAAGTACCATCTAACAAGTTACTCTAAAGATGGAAGTACACAGACACTCCACAGAAAATGCATGGAAAATAAAAAGACGAAAGCCAGATGGAATGGTGTATAAGAGTTAGAACAGAAAGAACGCGGCATCTAATTCTGATGAACTGGCTAGAGGCGACGGATCGAGCCGGTCGTGGGTACAAAAGTAAACCAAAAGCCTGATCAAAGACATGAGTCATCAGAACAAAGGAATGACCTCACCGGCCTAATAAAAGATGTAGATGATGAAGTCATGTTGGTCGACCTTTACGGATGTGCGAAACGAGGACAGTGGTTGAACTGGAGGTAGTCCGACACCTCCTGACGAAACTGTTTGTATGTCTGGACCCACCCATTTACGGTGTCGTCCTGGCACATTTTTGAATCTTGGCAAACCTTGGCAAATCTTCAATGCGCTTGGGAGTTATCAACCACTCATATATCGGCTGATTGTGGGAACCTCCACGTACACACATTGTCAGATAGCGTTGATTCTGAATTTTTGTCATGCGGTAACGTGGCATTTTGCGCAAATAACTTGTCCTTCGTAACGATTAACTCACCAAATATTCCTAACTAAATTGTCCAGTTAGCGGACTACTCTTTAACTATAGGTTTATTTTTGGAAAAAGACGGAAACACGTGAAAAATACGAACCATACAACCTTTTTCTTACCCTTATCAGCTGGCTCAATTCTCGATTGCTGCCCTGTCCACGTCATGCATGCCACAGCGCCAGTTACAAAAAGAGTGAGCTAAGGGGTCTTTTTTGTCAGGACCCGTTTCTGACATCAGATCGACCACCTAATTCTTTTGATTTTCGCGATATCCAATTACCGCGAAACCGTTTTTTTTGCATTCTTGTTCAGCTAATCGCAGGCCTTTAACACAGCGTTTGGCTGCTAGGAGTCCCATGACGTAAGCGCAATGTGCTAAGACTATAGCCGGCCAATCGCGAGGCGGATACGGAATAGGTGCGCTGTGTCCCAGCAGTAGAGAATGCCTATGGGAGCGTAAATGGTGTGACGCCAGAGCTGCTTGTCTTTTCCACATCAACGCATTCATGATCAACTTCCCTCCCCTTGCCAATCTGAACTGGGGGCAAGAACCAAGCTTGGACCTGCCATTATGTCATCATCGTATTGCAACACTGTTCCACATCCTCAATGGTTGAGCTACTCTCAGTTCAAGCGGAGATACAACATGGCCTCCAGACCAAACACTGAGAGCCATTCTACAGGCGGCAACCGGACGTCGTAGGGCAATTCAGAAGGAAAAAAACATCACACCTGAGAATCTGAAAATCCATCTCTACATAGCCTTTCCCACAGCTATGGTACAACCTATCGAAAATCCAGTCTTATCAGCCTAGACAGAAGCAAAACCACCATTCTGAAGAAGGCCAATATTGGATATTCCTTATGATGAAGAACACAAACAAAAATCACAGAAACAGCTAAGAGACCAATATCACCATCATTTCTCCCAAACAAAGACATGATAGAGCTGACGGTTCCTATGGAGGAGACCCTATCTAATGCCTAAAAAATGCAAGAAAGCAGTGTGCAAATCCCAGATCTAGTGGCTGACTGTAAGCAGAGGATTGTCTACCTATACATTTCACTTCTTTCCAATAGAAGTATAGGAAGCAGAGGTTTCTTTCTGCAATCCATCGTCAACAAATGCCTGGCATTCTTGGGCATTGATATAAGTGTACAGCATCCAAAATGCACTCGGAGGGGATCCTGTCTCTGGTCAGCAGAATCGCAAAGCATTCATACAGATGGACGACAAGCACTCCAGCAATATTCCTCTGAGGGAAGTTGAATGGTTGAGCACTCACAAACCCAGGTTAAAAAACCCCGCCAAAGTCTGGTCCCAAGCCCAGATACCCTTAGAACAACACTAATCTAGACAGAGATACTGCATAAGGTGGATTTTTCCCTACTAATTCACTTTTCACAAGGAGATATATTCAGGAGTGCTTTCTTAAAAAACGGATAAAACGAGCTCCGCAGTGACCGTTCTGTGTTCTACCAATGAACTAATTCCTATAACTTTAGCGGATTACACATATCAGTAGAACTAACAATATCGCGACACCTGCATACTTTTCCTACCTCTATGTAGCTATAGTTGCTAATAGTCGCTTTTTTTTCGACAGAGAACCAGCAATTCACCAAAAATGACCTCATAATTTTGCTGAGAAGAATTGTGAGTTGACTTCTGTGCAGCTCTCTTTGGAGATCCCGGCTTACCTGTACAGAGAGAACTAGTCCTGTCATCTTCAAGTGCAGAGAAATATTTGATACTGGAATTTCTATACGATTGAGTTTAAACTGATGACAGACGCTTCACGAGCTTTCGGAGTGTTTTAATGTTACACGTAGATGCAGATTGGTGTAGATGTTGTTTTAGACATTGGACTGGCCTCAACTTCATCAATGAAAAGATTGAAATAAAGAACAGTAGTAGGAGCTGATGGAGGGTGCAAGCAGCTGGGGAGTGCATCTCGGTAGCAGGCAGCTTTGGGTAGCTGTGTCAGCAAACGTTGAATTAGATGCAGTCTGGTGGTGAATTTGAAGCGACAGATGTTTTCTCTCTTCTGCAAAACTTCTCTTCACTTGCCTCAACAAGCTTCCTGTTGGCATTCAGCTTCAATAAATTCAAATGGTCCGCCGGTGGATCCACTTAAAAACATACTGTTACTGTTGTTGTTTAGCCATCCATTGTATAGCGATCATTATCCATTTATGTAATCGAGAAGTCAAAAAATTGGATTTTCACCTCATTGTCATAAGTTACCTAGATTTCTGAGTAGCAGATTTAAGTAATGCTACTGTTTTTCAGCAAATTATTTTGTGCTTTATACTTGGCCTTTTGCTCCACACAAGTAATTAGATTTTGTATGAGAGCAGCTTCAAGAGAAGCATCACAATGTCATTAGCATGACGACCACACACAGGTGCACGATGTTGGAGTTATTGCAATGATGGAGGCCCTGGAGCATGTTGCTGGCGAAGGTTGGAGAGTTGGTAAAGTGGATTAGACCGCAAGATGCTAGGAATTTAGGGATAAGTGAGCATTAGAAACTGCAAAAAATTCAATTTTGTCAGGCATGCAGACGTGTCTGTTTGGAACATGCAGGCATCCATTTATCCTTTAGGTGATATAAGATTTAATTTATTCCCTGATGGATCCAGGAAAAGACCGCTTTTTGACACCAAATTGTTTCAGTTTTACCTTTGTTACATGTTGTGACATTACTTTTCCATTTGATTATTACAGTGGCCCAAGACAACCCTGCAGACTCAAAGTCACCTGTGATTTGCTGGGAGAAAGTTCAGTTCAACATTCGTACGTAATCTGGGACAAAATCTGTTCACTGCAAATTAGGTACAGCGCAGGTAAAGGAAGAGAGAGGGGATTAAATGAAGAAAGAAATGAGGGTATCTCCAGCAATATCAACTCTATGAAATCTATACAAGAGAAAAAAACAGATGAACACACGATATATCTGACCTAAGACAGGCTTGTTCGCCATGATTAACTAATCATGAAACCTTGACTGAAATTTCAAAATTTCGTATTTCAAAATCGTTGTGGAGTTGGAACGTCGGCTCCACGGCTAATAATTAAGTTAAAAAATAAAGGTGGTCCTCGGACGGCATGTGTCGCCTGCCGTCGAGGTTTGATATGATAGGCCTCCTAGGACCTTTGACTCATCAACAAATGAGGGAGCCAAATGTTGTCACCTATAACTCAAGTTTGGTTCAATGAACGTAACTTTTCATGTGAGGTTAATTTTCATTTTTAACAACTTGACCTAACATGAACTTGGACCTTGTATGTGAGCTTTGACCCTCATCAAAGAATGCGGGATCCCATGGCATCCATGACTCAGTGTTGTTTTAAATTTTTTTTTTCAATTGAAGTATGCAGATATTAAAGGCAAATGTTAACCCTTTTTCACAACCAACAACAGACCAAATTGCAACCAACAGACCTCTCAACAGACATTAAACAAAGGGCAAAGTGATCCCTTGTGTCTTCCATACTGTATCTATTGCCAGTGACAAAAAATACCAAAATACGAATATTGATGATTTTGTGTATGTTTTGGATCAGCAAAACATCGCTGTTATGCCCCTTTAAGGCAGGCGACCACAAAAACTAAAGGAGATCAAGAGACCACCATAGCCGCCACAGTACAGTGCGCGATCAAAATACACTACCTGACTGACACGAGTATCCATTCGCCTCAGCTCACAATAAAAACAAACAGAACTAGAGTTGACTGTGCTCTTGCAAAAGCACGAAAGTTAGGCATTTGTGACCTGTGACCCCTAAAAGTGGGACATATAAGGTCACATAGAAATGCCTGATGGGATTTGCCATTATACGCGCTGTAATTTTACACATGGTTTGCCTCCTGTGACCCCAGGATGAACTTTGACCCCAAAACAAGGACACAGGTGGACACATGTCACTCATATAACACACGCAAGAAAGGTTGCAAAATTAACGTGTTTTTGACCGCTGTGACCCTTAGAAACCTCAGCCCCCCAAAACCAAAAGACACCGCATATAGCTTGTGTCCAGGGTCATTACGCTGAGCGGAGTTTGATCATCAGAAGTCAAGCTTCAGGAGGGATAGTGTTGTAAGAGAGAAGAAAGAAGAAACGCCTATAAATAGCAGGGATAGGAAAGGCGGGAGCATGTTCTCTTCGAGCTGCAACAGAGTATTTAGATGTAAGGACTAGGTACTCCTTGGTAGGCTAAAAATAATATAGGGGGTGAGGGTTATGAAAACGGTCAAGTGGGCTTTGTAGTGATGAATAGAGGGCGCTTGGTCTACCCGGACGATTCAACAGGAATCGAGGAATCGACACACTCTGCAAAATTTACATAATGTTTAGCAATTTGGCAAGGAGGAAGAAAAGAAGCAAGCAAGCCTGTAAAGATCGAAGAAGAAAGAAGAAAAGAAGAACACCCCCTGCGGGAGGAACGCGAAAGAAAAGCACAAGAGAATGGTATCTACAAGCTGAGCGGGCACTTAACTAGCTGAAATAGAATGACTTGAAACGGGAGAGAAAGATGTGGAAGCTCGAGCACAGCAAAAAGTGGCAGAACGGCAGCTGCTGCTCACAAGAATGGGTAAGATCAACAGCTTATAGGCATCTCTAATCTTGGTTCACGTTGGACAAACTCCCAATCTCAATACTTTGAACACACCCACATGAAATACAAAATTTTCGTGGCAGTAATCACAAGGGTTTGAATAATCCAACTTCTCTCAGGTGGTTTATTTATAAACTCTAAAATAAAATTGAAAAAAAAAAAAAAAAAATCGCCACAGAGTGGGAATCGATCCCACGACCTTTCTATTACGGCACCTCTGACCCCAAACAAAGCACACGCATAGCGCTTGTGTCCAGTCATTACTCTGAGCGAGTTTGATCATCAGACGTCAAAGCTTTAAATTTAACGGCGGGATAGTGTTGTAAGAGAGAACGCCTATTAAATTATAAGGACAAAGGAGGAGTATTTTCTCTTCTCAGTGTCTTAGTATGTGGTTGTAAGGACTAGGTAATCTTGGTAAGGCTAAAATAATTCTAGGGGTGAGGTCTATTGAAAATCAGTCAAGTGGCTTGCTTAGTGATGAATGGGGGCGCGGTCTACCCGGCCGACTTTCAACAGGACATAGGACCACATCTCAAATGTACAAATTAGCAATTTCAAGTTCTCCGCCATATAAAAAGAACGTCCCAGAGCAAACGACTATGGCTTTTTTGTAGCAGTAATCCGACTAGAAAAGATTTTGATTGAGTTAGGCGGTCTGTTTAGATTAAATTTGATGTAAATCTAAAAAATGCCAAACAATGGACTGAATGTCCTTGTGTTGTCAACCCCCTATTTTAATTTTACAGATTTGTTCCTTTTAAACATGTTTCGTAAAAAATAAACGGTTACTGAAGTTGAAATGACAAATGCGCACATTTTCTTACAAATGGAACGCAGATGACAATCTTTCTCAGCCTTGCCTCATTTTTAGTGTAACTTTTCAATTTGCATGATTGGTCAAATAGATGTAAGTGAGTCGCTGTTGTTATCTTTGATATTTGTCATTTTGGCATGTGTGTTTTCCAGGAAAGGAAGTTTTGCGGTTTGTTAGGGTTTGGAATGACAGGGGTACTGGGAAAAAGTTGACAACGGGAAATATGAAGTTGGATTAGCCCGTAAAGCCAGCGGGGGGACATGGCGTATTGCTGCATGAAATAAAAATAAAGCCATTCTTCAGTCGTGCTAGTTCAAAATCAGTAACCGTCAAAGGAAAGGTAGAAAATATACACTCTATGGCGCGAGGTCGCCATAGTAGATACTTCCTGGTTTCTTTGACACAAGATATAGTGTTGAAACGACAATAGAGGAAATTACTTCAGGGTACCTAATCTGATTGCTCCTGGGCCTCCTGCTATTCTCCTGTCCGAAGGTGGGCCCGATCGTAGACAGAGGAAGTCGGTAAACGCATGAATTAATGAAAAAAGTCTTTGGTACCCAACTTGTGAAACACACATGGTCATTAGTCTTTACTTATGGAGATAACCTCGAACGTGACGGCAAAACGATCGAGGAATGTGTAGAGCAGTTGAAAGGGCCATATAAACAACTTTGCAAGAGGCTGAAAACCGTTATGTTCTATTCGACAACACACTCGATCCATCTTCCAACCGGCTAACGAGCAGCAGTACGACGTCTGTTAGAATTACAGATAAACTAAGTCGATCGGAAATAATGGGAAGGGTTACAGAAATTGACCTTTTAGAATAATCCTACCAGTTAATGCAAGAGGAAGAAAGAAGAAGCCCGTTAAGCGAAGAAGAAAAGAAACTGCGGGAGGACTGGAAAGAAAGCACAGAGAATGAGATCTACAAAGCTGAGTTGTCCTGAAACTTAAACTAGCTTAAATAAGCGTCTGTGAACGGGATAAGAAATAGGTGGGAAGTCGACACAGAAATTGGGCAGCATCGGCGGCTGCTGCTCACCAACGAATGGGTAATTACAGCAGCGTATAGAGGCATATGCTGAGTAAGTTGGACAAACTCCAATCTCAATTAACCTGAACACACACCCCACACACACCTCCACACGACAAACACACCACACGAAATACCAATTCTTCATGGCAGTAAATCACAAGAGTTTTGTATAACTCCAACTTCATCTCATTTGTTTATTTTATACTTCTAAATAAAATAAAAAAAAAAAATCGCCAAAGTGGGAATCGCACCACACGCGCTTTCTATTACCAAGTCAAGAGCCGACAAACACGACGCAAATCCGGGCAGGACGCAGAAGTTTTTTTTTAATAGACCCAGCGGTCTATTCTCGTAGATTATAAAGTGGGCGTAACCCCTGGAGGTACATACTGATTTCCTAAATAAAGTTCCTATTGTGTTTATCATCATTATTATGTGGACATTTTTTCTTGAAAATGAATTAAATGTCATCGTATTTTAACCCCTTAAACATCATGACCAATGGATTGCACCATGATTCATGACTCCAACCAGGTCCACAATAATGGCGTATTGATGATACAAACTGCTGAGAGGACAAAAGCACTTCAGATTTTTTTTTTTTTGTCTGGAACTGCAGAGCCTATTGCTCATTAATTAAAATCTTCACATGTTGTCACTATTATGCCCGATTTAGATTCATGCTGTCTTGTTCCACAAATAAACTCGATCTTCTACTGTGAGTTCAATAACTTGGCCCGCTTCATGTCAACACTTAGCAAAAAGGAAACGAAGATGAACAAAGTCATGAAAAAAAGTCTTGGAAGCTCTGGCTTAATATCTGGTGTAGAACGAAGATCCATAATTTATTGTTGACCTCGTTTTCTATCACTTTTACGAAAGTTTTTAGAAGAAAACGAAAGCAGTGGTCCAGCAACTATGTGATCTTACTGCAACATGCGTTTTTTTTAAATACTGGTGTCTTTTGTGAAATAATCCCATCCATGATCGGCAACTGGTTTCACCTGCAGTTCATATAGGGCTATGATCCCACTGATTTTCGATATCTGCTACTAACGTTGTAATTGAAATAGACATGCGGTTAACGCGCAAAGTTACGGGTTTGGTTTCTGGCACAAAGATGTTAGATCACAGTTGTCAAACCCATGCTTGTGTTTTAAGGTTAATGAAGAGATTACTCAGCTTATACACAACCTCTCCCCCCATCAACCCCATTCCCAACCATTCACCTTGATAGATGAATTTTCTCAAGAATGGAAAAGCTCCTGTCACGACAACCATTCATGCGATTCTTGAAAATATTGGCACCTAAGCTGTGTGAACCTCAACTCGTGTCCTCTCTACTTTCTTGTGATCGTCAACCTATGATTCCCATCAAAGTGCAAGACTTCAAAGTACTGCAATCATCCTGAACCCAATAACCACAATGACCCAAGAGTTACAGACCTATCTCCTGCTATCTCATATCTAATAAGCTGAGGGCTGATACTACTCGGTAGGATCATGATAAACCGTCTAGGCCATTTCTCCAACACCGCACCCAAGCTGGATTTCGAACGGTAAACTGCATCAGATAAGCAAAATTATTTAATGACCATCGCGACAGCCTTCCGGAATGGCACATTGTACATTGAGGTGTGTGTACGCTCAAAGCTATTCAAAATCTTCCCGAGGTCAAGCTTGTCAAAATCATAATGCTGCCCATCAAGCCAGTATTTTCGTTCCTGGGACATCAATGGCAATGCATAGCAAGCGCACGGTTCTTTCCCGCGCACGCCAGTCTTTTCACATTTACGGCCTCCGATATGCCGAAAGGAGATTGTTTCTCTCTGTTTTTTCATCTTCTTGCAAATCGAGACGCAAAAGAGAACTTAACATCACTCCTAGATGGAGATAACTGTCCCGACGACCCAACCTGAATACCTTTTCAATCACACACCAAGCAGTCGCTTGCGGACCATCTCCGTTTGTCATCTCTCAGAAGGATCACGGAACAAGATGGGAGACATCTTTTACACTTTACTACATCATTGTTGCTTGGCCTACTCACTCGAAGCCTGAATACGCTGCATTAGTTGAGTCAATAGTGTACACTCAACAGATTGATATCGTTCTGACTGACGCTGAGACTTTTAGTGTGTGACTTTTGGGCACGTTCTGTTAGATATCTTCCATTCTGTCTGACAGTAGTTCCTGCAACCTTGGAGGGACTTTCAGACGATCAAGCTTGCCAAGAAGTGGATTCGCCTCGGATGTCAATTCAATGGCATCACTAGGGCAAATTATAAACATTCGCAATTTCTCCTCCAAGAGCACACCTCAACTGATATTCCATTCTGAACTTTGCCCCTACACCTAGCATCACCACCGAGAGCGCTAAACAATGGGATTGTCAACCTTTGCTATATCATCTGAAAAACATTGCAACCTCACCTGCAACCTCCACCCTGAATAGGCAAAGACCCAAATTTCCAGGTGTTCATGTCCTAATGCTACAAGCCACCTAACCATCAGCTTCAAGCAGACTCTCCACCCCTTATGGCGCACCTTGCATTTACTCTGGTGACTTTAACAGTCATGGCATTACCTGGGGTTACAGGAATACAAACCCTGATGAGCTACCTATAGGACGGGGCTTCCAATCCTGCGACACTTTTTGCAACGCATCCAAGCAACAAGATCAGTTTTTCAACTCTGGTATGTGGAATACGTCTACAAACCCAGACCTTGCTTTTTAAAAACATGGACACCATCTCCGGTGCTATTCTCGACCGCTTCCGAAGTCCCAACACAGACCATCACTTATCGCTCAGGAGATCCTTGCTAAGCCTGGCATGTGCCAACAAAGTCATTGAAAAGGTGGAACTTCCGCAAGTCAGTCTGGGACCAGTTTAAAGACCTGTGTATTCAGAAGTACCCAACCTCCCGACACAACCTCCTCCAATCTGGACAATTCTTACAAAGCACTGTGTAAACTCTTATTACTATAGCAAAGACGACCATCCACTTGGCTTTCTTCGCAGTTTATATCCCATCCTGGGAGAGGAATTTGATGTTTCGAATTCTGCACCCGGGAAGAGCGTCCTTCAAGGCTTCAAAGATCTGACAAACCTGCTTGGAAAGGAAACGCCGTGAGGGCTGGGAGGATACGGTCCAAGGAATCGACATCACTCACTCCAGCAGGAAGGCCAAGAAGACCATAACCGCCTCCCGGCACGATTTCCAAACCATCGAAATATCCAGTGACTGCCAACTCAATTGCTGAGCACCTCCTCGCAAATGGTCGCAAATGATCACACTCGCTCTGTTAAAAAAGAGATCATCAAATTCGTCGAGCCCCCGCATGGACTGGGACGATATGAGTCACTTTTAACAGCATTATTCATGATGGCTACGCTCTGCTATCAGACAAATACAGGTGAAATGCCAGGGGCTGATAAACATACCATCGGCGTTCCTGATGCCATGCGGCCCACTATGTCTTGAATGGCCCCAGGAGTTCTACATGCTGCCTGGAGGAGGGCTACTAATCATCGCACTCCCCAAACCAAACTAGCCTGTCGACAACCCTAGAACTATCGCCCAATATACTCCTGTGTGTCTCCTTCAACTCCTTGAGAGGCTGGTCCTGGCCTGGCTTGAGCCCGTCGTCGAACCCCTCTGCCTGACGAAGACGCAGAGTTCGCCGTGGCCGGAGTACTGTCCATTAGATTGTAACTGCACAAATGATATTGAGAAGCTTTGAAAAGCGTCGTAAGGCAGGCGTCATTTTGGTGGACCATACTGCAGCATACGACATTGTGTGGCACCAGTGCCCTGACACTCAGCTTCTCAGGACCATACCGGATCGCCACCCTGTTACAATTCATATTTAACATGCTTTACATCGTACTTTATTCTCAAGACAGTTATGGCAGAGTAGGCGTCTGCGTCGTCTGAGGAAAGGGTACCACAAGGATCTGTACTGGCTGCCATGCTGTTCAACTGTATCTCAGCGATTTACGTCAAACAACATCTATACAATATGGTTACGCCGACGATCTTGCTCTTCTCCACTCGGACAGCAGCTGGAAAGAAAAGAAAGTACACTTACTGCAAATATGGCCTGCTTGAAGGCATATCTCAAGACAACGGATCTGAATCTGAGCGAAGCCAAGACAATCTCTACTTAGCCTTTCAATCTCACACCAAAGAGGCTCGTCGCCATTTCAAATCAACCTCAAGGGAGCACCTCTCCCTCCAATCCTAAGCCACCTGACCTGGGAGGGGGGGGGGGGGGGTTGAAAACTTGAGCGCAGGCTTACTTCCGGTGTAAAGAATTGAGTGTCCCCCATTAGAAATTTCCTAGCTCCCATCGCACCATGGTCCGGAATTGGGACAGGAAAGGATAAACCGCGACTTGAGATGAGGCCATTTGGCACGTGCTGAAACGAAATGATGCATACAGCACTAAATGGAACTCAATAGACAGATGGGTGGTAGAGCACTCAAGTCATACGGCATCTTGCAGTTACTGTCCATTTTCCCTATTCACTGTGCATCACAGTGCATTCAATATGCCTATGACCTGTCACGCATACTCTGTGCTTAACGCATGGACATGAGAAACTCACTCCTGTTGCGAGAAAAGTGCTCAGGGATTTTTCTTCGTAGAAGCTCTAATTGTGGAATATAATTATCTCATAACATATGTGAATTTTTTATGATAGAACGATTCGCAAAATCCGAAATGGTAATTTATAAAGAGTGGGATTTTGGTAGGGTATAATGCCACTATATGGCAAAAATCAACCCGTGATTGCATGGCATTCAAGGGGCGCCATGGCAAACGGTTAGACCTATACTCTTAGTAGAAGCTTAAAACCAGATAATGCTTATTCTCACATTGATGTAATTAGGTTGACTACTGTGCTTAAAAAGTATCTGAACGCCATTTCAACAAGGCTTCCAACATGTGTAAAAACATTCCTACTCGACAATGTTCATGCACACATTGTGTGGGTAATCGCTCATCAAAGCATTATATGAATCATTGATTTGATGGTGCCCTGTGAAGTGTGATTCATTTACATACGATCAAACTTAAGAATGGATTCTGTACAGATTTGGTTGGGTGGGCAAAAGGTAGAGGCCCGTTTACGTGTACACTAACTGCACTATGGACCACTGTATTATAGACCCGGCACATATCGAGTCCGTATGCGCCAAAGGTATCTTCCTGTGCCGACTTCATGGGGATCTTCATGGGGTGCCCAGCCCAACGATTCTACGCACCAGCGCCTTGGCTCTGGTCCTACAGCGCCTGCTGAATATTCCGCCCACACGGTTGCCAACACTCTCAACCATGAAGCTGGACACAGTACTCAATAGAACCTTGAGAACTAATTCTGGTTGTCCCTCCGTCCCACTCCATCTGAGTTTCTAGCAGTGCTTTCAGGCATTGCACCTGCAGTGCTCGAAGAAACGCCATACCCCCAAAACTAGTGAAATAGGCCCTGCTGGACAACAGCAACCTGCTTCATAACAACTGCCAAAGAATCACGCAGCTCGGCAGAGACAGAAAGTGCTCTCTCATCGACCTTTTCTGTCGACACGCTGCTAATCCTCGCAGCTCTCCCTCAACACTTTTACATACATGAATACTGCCTGGCTAGATACTCCACGAACCAGACCAACTTCACATACACCTATGACAGAACTAACCACCTGGTAGCAATCTTCCACGAAGGAATTGGGTATATATAATCTAGATACACGCGAGAGAAATTGAATGACAGGCGATCGCGGAGGTGTCACCATTAATCGCAAAATAACTTTGCTGTGGATGGGACTCCAACCCACACTTTCCGTTTAGATCTCGGGTGCGCTTATCAATTGCGCCACCACGAATGGAATTGGTCTATATTCGGTTCTACACGACAGTCTTCGATGCGTAATGCCGTCCATATCACATCATTGGATCCACAACAACTTGAAAATATTCTAACACATAGAAATTGGAGCAACTTAAACCTCTTGTTGAATTACCGCCATCAATAAATCCGAGAGAAATTGATGACAAACGTCGCGTAGCATTATTAATCGCAAAATTAACTTGCAGTGAATGGGACTCGAACCCACAACCATTCCTTTAGATCATCGTAATGCTAAAATTAACTTGGGTCCTCGAGTTTCTTACGGGCCATAGCGTTCGAACTACGGTTTAATGCCGTCCATATCACGAGGTATTCAACATAACAATTCGAATATTTGGAAGAAAAATAACTTAATAAAAAAGGTGAAAAAAAAGAGGCATTTTATTAGCTCATCTGTTAGAATTTAGGTGTCTCTTTACCGGTAAGTGGACATCAAATGACCATGCCAACGTTTTCACTCCCACAATGCCTTTCCACAATTCCGTATCCATATATAAAATACTAATCAAGAATAATAAATATCTCAAATTAATTCTCACATAATTATGCCTACAACATCCTCCCATAATTATTGAGGACTATTAAGGTCATTTTCTGTTTCTTACCTAAATACTGTTCCAGAAGTATCTCATCTTTGCGGGGAGGTTTTGCTTCAACTTCAACTATTAACGATGCAAGGATCCGATGGACCAAGTCCACAAGACATTCCTAGAGGAATCTGGTGAGTTGGTGATCGTGTGGAGAGCTAGCGATCCCCGTCACCATTCTGTAGTTCTCTCCTCCCTTGTACTACATTATATACAAGATGAATAACGCCACTGTTAGTGTGTTGCGCAGACTCTTTTTTGAAGAACTTGATGGTAGAAGTACATTCCCTGTCTCTCACCAAGCACATGTCTAGCCAATGCTCACCCTTCACCCTTCTTCATTGGACTATTCGCCATATTATCCACCCCAATTCCCAATCATTCAGAAGATGTTAAAATTGGTGACATCTTGTGGATTTAAACATGCATCCGGTAAACTGAATCCAAAACCCTGGTAAAAAATTGACGAGGTGCTAAGCTCACTCGTCCCACCCTTTGTCTTTTCCAATCACTACATTATTGTAGATGGGGTGTTAGCATCGGTTCTATGCAACAATTAGTGGCTTTTCGCGTCAGGTAACAGCTCCTTTGCGACTTCTATACAACATAAGCCCACGCCTAGGTGACGTCTGGGTGACGAAGAAGATGGTTCATTTCGGGATTGGGTTGAGAGAAACTTACTAGAATGAGACTTCAAGTATAAGTAGGATTTTTAAGGCCATTTGATTTAGTCACGCCTAGATGCAGCAGCCGCCTACATACAGCAATGTCCGTTACATGCCCTAAAGAGCTACCCTGTAACGGTAACCCTCACCACGATACCCGCCAAAGCAAATGTTGGGCGTAACGAGTGCATTCTGGGTGTAGAAATGCGTACAAATGGAGTGTAAATGAATTCAGGGTACTCTTATAGGATCACAGTTCATTTTATATATTGGCTCTCCCCACCCCCTGAAGGGTCCATTGAACGGTGTAGTTTCCTCTCTTTTCGCCTCTCTCCTCCCTCTGTCGAGAGCCTCTCTCACGCACAACAGCATACATATCACACCTACAAACAAACACACACTCACCGCACACGCAATGAATTGATATCATCAATCCATATCAATTTCTCAGAAACCAACGATACACATGTCGTTTCCCCAAAAATTTACCTTTCGTACCTATCGCTCTATGCTCTATCACTATAAACATCTTTATAGACAGATGAATTAGTAATATAGATGAAATTAAAATTCGTATGATAATTGAATGTACTGGTGATATCTGTGGGTTTGGAGTACAAAGCCACTGTGAAGATAAACCATACCATCAAGGAATGGGGTGGAGTGTTTGGATCTTTTCTACAGTAAACGTGATCGTTACGTATCTCTTTCAACCCGATTTTACTTCGATAACACTGTAACGGAATTTCCATAGCTCTTCCCCCTCACTACAAACAGCTGAGCGGTCTGAAGAAAGGTGTTTACAACATTCGTTCACACTCTAGATGCTACGCAGAAATACACACGGCGGGGATTTCCCGCACTGATTGGTTAGTCGCGTCAGCTGATACAAACTTCGGGTGCGGCCTGTGAAAGTTTTGAGAATCAAACTTCAGACTGACTTTGGGCCGAACGAACGACGATAGGGATAGCTAACGAACTTCAAATATTGACAAACTTTTGAAATTTCGTACATGGGGAATATGGATATTGCTGCTAGTGCACGGAAATGGGACTGGACGATCACGATATGTCACAAACTGATTTGGAGTTGAGCGAATCTTTAATTTGACCCCGTCGCGTTGCTGTGTGGTGAATGAGCTTTTCAGCAGTTTCGAGGGATTGATATTTCTGAAGACAGACCATTGAACTAGCAAATTTCCACGTAGAAGTCATTGCAAGATTGTTTCTTACGGTACGCATCTCATACTCCCAGCTTGAATCGAATAGTGTGTTGGATCGGACTGTTACAAGCAACAAGACTTGCCAAGAAAGCAACTCGGACTATACTATCGCGGTAATGTGCACAAATTTAGGATTCTAAAATCGGAATATAATTTGGGAGTTGGTCCTGGGAATTGAGCCTCATTTTTAGTAAAATACGAGGCAGGCAAGTTTCGAGAACGGGGACAAGACAGAATTGACACCGGACAAAATTGGACATAATTTATTTGGTAATGTGAGGCTTGCTGTATTGGGAGGGGTTGGATTTCGAAATATGCGGATTTTATCTCATGGGAATCAAATAGCGGTTTGGAAATCAATTGCGGACGAAGTTGAAGTGCTAAATGAGATTGGAATTATAATTTTGTCAGGGCTTATATTTTTGATTGCAAGTTTGGAATGTTATAATTCAAGTAAATTCAGCAGACAGCACCTGAACTAAGTTAATCAGCATATGTTATGATGTGTATTTTCCTTATGCAACTTGTTGGGTACTTTGACGTGTTTTGATCAAGGGGCAAGTTCGAGGATTATTGTTTTGGTAAGCGTTCCAAATTGGGGAGGGGTGATTTTTTTTCAAAAAAATGTGGGCCAAATTGTGGGCTAGACAGGTAACATTGTGTTTAACTTGGTGTAATATTGGTGGAAAATTATTATTTGCGAGTAGATTGGTGGAAAATTGATTTGTCACTGTGCATGTACCCCGGCCCCCCCCCCCCAGATATGTCTTTTTTTTTGTCAGCCCATGGTAAATCCTATGGGGAATAGAAATTTGGCGGTTTTTCATTTGTGCATATAATCCAGTAGCATTTGATTCATTTGTATTATTTATTTTAAAACATCGGGATAGTGAGCCAATTTGCTGTATAACATTAGGAGTTGTGTTAATTTTCACATGAGATTCTCTTTGTATTTTATGGTATGCCTTTGAGTCAGGTGTAATAGGCATACAAAATCATTCTAACATTCAAGACAATTTTGCAAAGAAGTTTGTGTGAGGAATATAACAGAATAGCGTAGTTATAGCGTAATAATTTGAGAACTTGTAACTTTATTAGTATCCTGTACCTCAACAGGTACCCTACGAAGCATCCTGTGCATTACCAAGCTGGACTGTATGTGACTACGTTGTGATAATCAATCTAGAATTGTGAGTTATATATAACCGAGTTCGTGTGTCGTTTTTGCCCCATGAGACGCACTAGGGTTCTTCCCCTATAACTTACCCTGCCAACCGCCCATTTCACTTCCGGGAGTTCAAAGAAAAAATAATACCTAGTCAAAAAGCCTGTGCTTTGCACACCCTTGCCCATCATGGATGTTCAAATGGCTGTTGTTAGCCGCTTCCCTACCCCAGTCCCCCTTTTAGATGTTCTATAATAAGGGCCCCGTTACGAGTTCTATAATACGGGTCATGATTTGGTGTGTGGTAAAAAGATACATATTGTAGCTTTTGGTCCCCTCTATCATCAAAATCAGAAATAAACCACATCCCACATGTCCTCTATGACCTCCATTAGTGTGCCTTGAAGAAAAAAATATGTTAGAGCTAAAAATGTGATTTTCGCGTGGGTTTTTGGCTAAAAAAAATGTTAATAAAAACAATTTATTGTTTACCCAACAATAAGTTTCGAATTCTATAGATGAGTGACATGTGGACATCAATGTGGGGCAAACGAACAAAGCACTGTCCGAGAGTATGCGTGCGCACCTGCGGGCTTGTGCTTTTAAAAATTCGCACTCCAGTCAATATATTAGGCTATTGGATGCTGCAGCTGTAGGGGCATATTCTTCGTACCTCTAACGGTCACAATCATCTGATATAAAATATTTGGAGGGTCGCACAACCTGGCATTTTGACAATTTATGGAGATGGTCTAATTTCTTGCTTAATTTACCATATGAAATACTACAATCAATGCAAAGTAAAATGGTGGGCAAACATACAGAGTAAAACTCGAAAAAAAACTCGCTTTAAGGAAAGTACTGTCTTAAATGGCTGCAATTTTCCTAATCAATTTGTTCACAATGTTGATATGAATGCCACAAAATCCCTTACACACGCTACTATACTCTACTTACTCTACTCTCTAGCCTCTCCTCCTCGCCCCAGTGCAACATGTTTCTGGGCACTCGGGGATGTGCAAATATGTGTCGTGCTCTTAGCTTCAGGCTAAGGATTGGTATTTTTGGATGAGGAACAGTTGTCTTGAAGCCGCAAATAAGATGTTATATAGATATGTTGAGAAACCAGGCTCTTTTTGTAGGTAGGCAATTTATCAGTGCTTTGGTTTCGCAAAAGTTTCTGGAATTCTTCCATCTGGGTGTCAGCAGGATCTCCCCACAGATATTTTTGTGCTGATATGATAAGAAATAACATAATACTGTCCGCAGCTTTGAAAATTACTTGTAATGATGGTGTTTTTCACAATCTTCTAAGCACTGTTAGAGCTGAAACGAGTTGGAGCATTTCAAACTGGCATATTCTACGGAGCACCCCTTCTAAGCCAACATCACCTAGTTTTACCTGTGATGTCTGTCCAAGTGTAATCGCATGGAAATCAGGGCAATGCTGAAGCCAATCTATCTCTTGACGCCATTTATCATGGTTGAAGCTGCACCCTTCTGCGGGTTGAACTATGTTAACCAATGACTATCCCTTTGTTTGTGCCCAGTCATGCGAAATATGATCACCCCCCCGTGTCCTGACGGAAAGAAGTCCACATGTTACTGGGATATTTTTTCACTATTTCTATGACTTAACATCATCAATATTCGTTTCTTCCTTGGTGTGTGCTCACCCTGGCGTAATAGTTGGACCCATGGAGTGTATTTTGACATGACATATATCTATCTGCGAGCCTGCGCGTGTATCGTAGCTTTTTTAGCGGTTTCTAACCTAAGTGTTTGCATATTAATTAGTTTATGTACATTGTACAGAGTCAAGGCCATCCTTTTTTTTCCTTCCAGCCAGGAATTTTGCTTTGTCCATAAGTGTAATGGGTTTTTCAACACAATCTTCATTCGCAATGATTGTGGGAAGTTTGCGTATTCTATTATCACCCTTGATTGAGACTGTCTGGTCATATCTGTAGTTATCAAAAATACTCTTCCACAATTGTACTTGTCCCCTGAGCATACAATAATGCTTTTAAGTTTATAGGTCCATTGCTTCGTTTTAAGGCTTTACCTTGCCGGCATCTATAACAACAAGACAACCATCTTACAGTTGTCATATGGAGGAACTTGTTGGTTTGGCTTGCATCATGCATCATAGTACTGGCTCTCTTTTACTGAGAGCACGGATAAGTGCACCTTTGCCGGTTCAGGCATAACACTTTACTATTTGGCTTCCATTAGAATGGTGTTAAACGCCAATGAAATTCCTACTGAGAGATTGTGCCTGGAAACCAGGTGCAGGTATCTAGTACTATACAGCTCTATAAGATGCAGGTCAACCCAGCCCATGGGTTTCTACTATATCACTGTAGAAGATTTCTTGTTATAGGTTGAATGACGATAGTAAAAGTCACCCATATATTTCCGGGCAGTTCAAGACTACTAGAGGACAAAGGATGGGCCTTACTATTTACTTCACAAACTAATCAAGCAAGAAACCAGTACAGTCACTGTATTGCTGTATGTTGAGAATGTCCAAATAACTCCATGGACTGTACCAAGCTACCACATTGTGAAGACAACATGAGGCCAATACAATTGATGACTTTATGGCCTAGAAAGAGATGAAAAAGATTCTGTAACAAAATGACAATTCTTCATTACACTGATTGGTCCTGTTCACCCAAATGGAAGATTTTAAAATATTAGATCACAGAGTAATATCAACCTCCTACGAGGGCATTAACATGACCACATTTTAAATATAATGGCAAGGGCGTTACAATTAATTTGTTATTTTCTTGGCATACGTGTTGGTACTATGGACTTTGTATTGCATTAACATCCTTGATGTAAATTAAGTACCCATCTCCTTTCCCGTGGTGGCTTGAAAATATTTCTTATTTATGGTGAGGATATGTAGAGAGAGGGGGGGGGGGAGATCTAACTCATTGTTTAGGTAAACATTTTGTTTTCATAACATTTCAGCCCGCAAACCTGGCAAATATCACGTTTCGAGCATTTTAGAGCACCTTAATGACTCATGGAGACGCACAAGTGAATATATTTGGTATTTATCCCTCGGTATTTCTGGATAGAGGAGACCAAAAGCTATAACATTGGTAATAAAATATAACGACCAAATCATCGACCTTTATTTAGCAAAAATATGTATAAGAAGGGGACTGGGGTAGGGACAGTGTAAAAATGAATCACCCCCGCCCACTATTGATGATGGGTGTTCCAAAGCACAGCTTGGTTAGACATAGATAAAATTATCTATATTGTTGTTATCAGCAGTTATTGAAAGCATAGGTTTGGCCACCAAATTTGACGTCCAATGTTGCTCAATGTAAATTATAGGGTAAATCCTTTGGAAATGGCGGGCCATTTTGAAATCCAAAATGGGCGTCCAAACGCGTTTTCACAGAAACATGTGTCTGATACCTGGATGTCTACGGCTATCCAATGACCCAAAAACATCCAACTCATGACCCTTATATAGAAAATCTCATGGGGAGACTGCGGCTTAACAACGATTGCTCCCCCCCCCCACCCCACAGGGGCGAGGGGGGGGGGTGCAAGCACAGCTTGGATCGACTATGTTATTATCAATTTTTAACTCTCAGGAGTGAAAACATGTTTGGCCACCACAATTTGACTTCCATGTGTACTCAAGACCAAATTATAGGGCCAAACCTTTGGAAATGGCTGTCCTTTTAAAAAAATTCCAATGGCGGCCAACGCACCCCCCCCTTTCAGAAAAAAAAAATGCGACCAATACCTTTTCTGATACCTGGATTTCTACTCTATCCAATGACAGACCAAATAAGCTGCTTAGCAAAAAAAACACGAAAAAAAAAAAACATGCACCGTTTGAAATCTTACTTAAAACAGTCCTACACTAATGATAAATGTGATCGTAGCAATTAAGGATTTGGTGTTGCAAGCGCGTATGTAGATCTACCTGTACACATCATATAACATGAAATTTTTGCAAGCAATCTAATACTGCAATGTAAGTTAAACACACTACCACTTTTCCATAAATTTCTTAAAGAATAAAACAGGGGTCAAGGAGTACTAAACACTCCTTGCTTAAAATTTAATTATTTAAAAAAAAAATTAAAAAAACCTTAGCGGTACTATCGGTGGTTCTGGAAGCTTTGTTTTTGTTGACAAAACCTACTCGAGTCTCGTTTCTCCCAGTTTTGACATGCCCTCTGATTGTGGCAATACTGTCAAATATGGAGTCTTAATAGCGCCATCATTTTCACTCTACGGGCCGCTTTTTGACAATCATATAAAAATGGTCTAATAGCTGATGTCATGAGCTCTCGCCAACATATTATTTGCAACCATGATTGGACGGAAGCGAAGGGGATTTGCCCAAATTTGTTTTAAAAAATTAAATAAAAAAATCTTGTAAAAAGGAAGTAGAGAGCAAAATAGAAATTTCCAAATTGAAAGTAAAAAAGATGTGGTTTGTATGTATTCCCACAAATAAACATATCATGATCTCCTTTGGAGGTTTGAGAGAAAGATAATGCTCTATATGTCAAGTCCCCACGGGTGCTATATGGGTTCTTTATGAAAAGTATTTTCCCCCAAAGTGTATCCTTCAAGCAGGCTTTACTGTGCCCGGTATGTATTTGTTCAATGAAGGAGAAGGACGGAAGGGGTAGATAGCTTAGGTAGGCATCATGGGATGTATGCCCAATGAATGTACCTGCGATACAGTCTCTTACTTATTGTATTTGAGGTTACAACCACCAAAAGGTTCTCATTGTTGTATCGAACTTTCTCACAGTTCGCGAATATCACTCTTTTTTGCAATATTGAACCGCAAGTCCAATTGTGAGGTCAGGCCAAACTACTGGGCATCAACAGTAAAGCTCAACAACGAACTCATTATATTGTTAATATCTCGAATTGTTTATGTTCTTTTGGTAGCAAGAAAGACGCTTTTCATGCTTCATTAGAAACTGTATAAGAAACGAACAACCGTATAACATTTACAATTTAACATTCCCGTAGTTTTATCTTTTATCAAATATCTTATGAGCGATTCATTATAATTGCTGTAAGACATGTTGTGTTCACCATAAAGTGAGTCGCCCATTCAAACGCAAATTACTTGCAGAACAATGGCTCAAAAGCTTCAAATACCATGATTTTGACTGTGGTGATTATATTGGGAGGTAAGTTACTATTTTCAGATGTTTTGTGTTTATTAAAAATCCCCCTTACTTAGTGAAGTGTGCCTTTCTACAACGTTTTTGCACACGGGAAAATGGACACATTTTTGGCAAAAATCCATCTTGCGGCTTGAATACGCCCAAACCCCCGCTGCTGGGGGTATCACTTTACGCCAATAGGGCAGGGCAGATGGTTGGTAGAGACAAACGAATCACTGTGAACATCATATCTCCCCGACAGTTTTTCTTAGCCGCCATAATGGATTTTTATAACTAAAATGCCACCATTTTTTCCTAGATTTACTAGCATTTTTAAACGCAGAGGTACAAATTTGTCTCAATTTGTTTTAGTCCTTTTAGTAATTGTTTATTCCAATTCATATATAAGAAATCTTTACTCTTCCCTTTCGGGTAGAGTCTCTACAAAGGACTTGGACAATCACTGAAGTTGAGTTCAATGCATTTTCAAGAGGTGACCTCATTATCTCCAATGATTTTTACTGTTGCTTTGACCCAATTATCCAATCTTTAAATCTTAATTCCAAATGCGGTTATGATTTGAATGGAATAAATCTGATTACATCTCTCCATTTGCCGATGAATTAAATCATCACAAAATAACCCACCCGCGTCTAATTTAATCTGATTAATTCCCATATCAATTCCATGGCTCCAATAAACCCCTCAAAATGCAGATCTCTGTCTTAATCAGGTGGCTCTCGCTCCTCCTCCCGTTTCATCCCTTTTTACCATCGACGGTTCAGTAGTCTCCCACCCTTGATAAAGATTCTCATTCGTTTCTTTGGGGTCGTTTATTACTTTTAAAATACTATCTCGGACTATAAAAACTATCTTGTCAGAAAAAATAAAGCCCCGCCTTGAAAATGTCGACGCATCTCTTGTCAAAAATGAATACAAACTGAAATTATATGCATTATGTGCTAACCATCCCTTCGTTATCATCTAACAGTGAATGACTTGTGTTCAGCTCACCTTGCCCGTTCTTGATGCTTTTAACAAATAAATATCTGAAAATGGTGTGGTTTTACCCCACCCCGGTACCCTTGCTTTCGTCATATGCCAAATGGCCTTAACATCAATTAACATATCCAGTAGTTTTTCTTTATAAAATATCTTATGAGCCATTCATTTATAATTGCTGTAAGACTGGTATATGTACCATAATTGAGTCTGAACCTAATGTAAACGCAAATACTGCACAATGTCTCAAATATTCTTCAAATAACAGTGAGTTGGACGGGTGTGATTATATTGGTAGAGTAAGTTGCTAATTTTCATAGTGTTTTTTTTTGTGGTTAATCGTGTGGAAGTTTGCCTTTATACAACGTGATTGCACACGAAAATGGCACAGTTTTTTGCAAATCTCGTGAGGCTTGAATACCCCAAACCACCCCTGCTGGGTATACATTATAACGCCAATAGGCAGGGCATATGGGTTGGTATAGACACGAATCACTGTGAACTTATCTCTCCCGATCATTTGTTTCTTCATGGCCTCCATATTGGATTTTTAACCAAATGCACCATTTTTTCCTAGTTTTACTGCATTTTTAAAACCAGAAGGACAAATTTGTCTTCAATTTTTTTAGGTCTTTTAGGGGTATTGTTTATTATTATAATAAGAAATCTTTACTCTTTTTACCTCTTCCTTTCGGGGATAGGTCTCTACAAAGGACTGGACATCAAATGAGTTTGAGTTTCAAAATGCAATTTTCAAAGGTTACACATTATCTCCAATGATTGTTATACTTGCTTTGACCCAATTATCCAATCGTAAATCCTTACATTCCAATATCGGTTATGATTTGAATGGAATAAATCCTGAATTCCACCCATTTGCCGATGATTATCTCAATCACAAAAAGACCCACCAGCGTCTAATTAATCTTATTAATTCCCATAATCAATTCCATGGCTCTCAAATTAAAAACCCTCAAAATCAGATTCTCTGTCTTATCAGGTGGCTCTCTCTCCCGTTTCCATCCCTTTTACCTACCATCGAAGTTTCAATTAGTCCCAACCTTGAGAAAGATTCTCATTCGTTTCTGGGGTCGTTTAATTACTTTAAAATAACTTCATCGGATATTAAAAACTATTTGTCCATAAAAACATAGCCCTCCTTGGAAAATGTCGACTCATCTCTCTCTGTTCAAAAATGAATCAAAACTGAAAATTGTATGAATTATGTGCTACCATCCCTTCGTTATCATCTAACAGTGAATGACTTGTGTTTCATCTCACCTTGCCGTTCTTGATGCTTTAAAACAAATAAATATCTGAAAAAATGGTGTGGTTACCCCACCCCCGGTAACCCTTCCTTGCTTTCGTCATATGCCAAATGGCCTTAACATCAATTCCATTTCAGATTTATATTCTGAGTGCCATACCTGGCACATATGTGCCATGAGAAATAAAGGCGATGAAATTGTCAATCATGTCTCTGATTCTGTTTGCAGAGGACGGTCGATGGTGCAGGAAAACTCTGATAGTCAAAGCGGAAATATTTATATAGAGTATTCATCCAAAAGCCATCAGGGGTAATCAAACAAAAACAGCTGGCCAAAAGATAGTATTCGATCTCAAAATTGCTAGGTTTTGGCACAACCCATGTCAAGAGCCAGTGGTCAGGGGCAAGTTTTTAGATCTTCTTTCTCTTGAATCTGAACTTCACTCTTTTGGCGCAGTATTAGTTCAATCTACCCGAGCGAGTCTCTTGAAAGGTCTTATAAAGCTATTGGCGAACTCCCTGCATAAACTTGGGCTAATCTTCATAGATGGGGTAGGGTGACTAGTTACAATAAGTGTAAACAGTGTTCAACACCGCAAACCTTCATCATACTCCTACCAACCTGTCAGGTTTTCAGTTAAATCAGGGTCGCTTTACCTTGGGCGCCACAAAAACATCTTAATTATTTTGTTAAAATTGCCCAATCTGGTTTTGTTCTTATGACAATTTGACCCAAAGATATATCATGATATTCCCGATTATGAAGGTTTTTCAAATGGATCCACTATTCCACGGAGTGTACGCAGACCAAGTTAAGTTAAAACCCGACACCTCTGTATATTCTGGCAAAAAAGACGTAAACTTTTTATTTTAGAGCTGTTGTTCCCATTTTGAGATATGGCCATCGATGCTGCGCATTCTACAAAACAAACAAATACGCTCCCCTATAATTGCAGATATCAAGGGTAAGGTTAGAGCTTCTTATCTTGCATTGAAATCGGGCAAGGGGTTTCATTGCCCAAGATAACTGCTCTCGTTTGAAAACTTTTCTAGGTACCATTAACAAACCCACTCATCAAACAGCTGTGAGAACCAAAACGAGCAATTCCTACAAGTGAGTTAATTCGGGTTCTATGAGCGGTTTCCAACTTTTCTTTTATGGGCATGTTTTATCGTCAATTTCTCATTGCATCTTCGTCTGTAGCAATTTGATGTTATAATTAACTATCTTGAGTTTATTATAATACGTGCAATAATTGGAATTTACTGCAATTTGCCCTGCATGTCCTTTAATACGGCTTTGTCCTGGGCTACAATGGATTTTAATGTTATATTTCCTTTGTGAATCATGTGGATATTTTAATAAAGTGATAATGAATTAATTATCTAACGGACAGCTAATCGCATGGCTTCTTCAACTTTATTTTTGTGACTATGTTCATGGGCGCAAATTGAATTTTTTAAAAGCTGAAATCCATCTTCCCTCGTTTTATGGCACTAGAAACCAAGCTTAACAGGTTATTTTACTGAAATATTTGATGTTTTGACTTGTGCAATGCCTTCTTCTTCGTCAAATCCTTTTCATTTAAACGATTGTTTGCATGAGGGTACAGTTGAGGTAATTAATTTAGGCTTAGAAATCTGTTTCGCAAAATATCAGGTCAATATTATAGGAGGTGATATTTTGCGGACGAAAAGATTTGTTGTAGATTTCCACTGAAATATTTGATGTTTTGACTTGTGCTATCTTCTTCTTCGTCAAATTTCTTTCATTTAAACGATTGTGTGCCTAAGGGTACAGTTGGTGTAATTATTAGTGCTTATGAACTCTGGTGCGCAAAATATCAGGTCCTATATATGAGGTGATTTTGCGAAACAGATTTTGTTGGTCGATTTCTACTGAAATATTTGATTGTTTTGACTGGTGCAATGCTTCTCTCGTCAAATCCCTTTCATTTAAACGATGTTTGCACGAGGCTATAGTTGATGTAGTGTTTAGATGCTTATGAATCTGTTCGCAAAAATATCAGGTCCTATATAGGAGGTGATATTGAAGACCGCCGAAACAGATTTTGTTGGTAGATTCTACTGAAATTTGATATGTTTTGACTTGTGTAATGCTTCTTCTTCGTCAAATACCTTTCATTTAAACCGAGTGTTTGGCACGAGGGTATAGTGCATTTAGTTATTATGCTTATGAATTCGGTTTCGCAAAATATCAGGTCATTTATAGGAGGTTGATATTTGCGATCCGAAAACAGATTTTGTTGGTAGATTTCTACTGATAATATTTGATGTGTGACTTGTTCAATGCTTCTTCTTCGTCAATCCTTTTCATTTAAATGATTGTTTGCTGGAGGTACAGTTGATGTAATTATTGTGATTATGAAATCTGGTTCGCAAAAATATCAGGTTCCTATATAGGAGTGGATATTTTGCGAAACATTATTTTCTTTGGCAATTTGAATTTAAATAAAACTGTAAGATTCTTCTGAAATACTCACTAGTTTTTGATCAACATGACAAGTTGCAATCACTTTTGCATCTTCCCAGTGTTTAAAAATTTTTCCTAAAATTACCACCTTCCCACCTTAAAAATCTGTTCGTTTTGTTTCGTTCGTTTCGTTGCGCAAAATATCATAACCATTTCAATCACAAAATAACGATACCATCCGGGGATACTGTATAATACTTCATCAAGCGCTGTGACATTAAAATAACAAAACTGATTATAAATTAATTATACCAAATTATAAAAAAACATTTCCGACCAATGCAATAAACGCTTGGACCAATTGAATCAAACTGCTGAAGCGGTATTGCCCTAGGACCTGCGGTTACCTTGCGCAAGAGTCTGCACAAAATTGCTGTTTTCTAGTCAATATTGAAATACTGATTCAAAGCAGCCAAATGGTATATTTGCAACTGTTGATACGGAGTGTTATTAAAAAGGTGTATAGACAGTTCATCGATCATTGAAGATTACAAAACAATTACTTTTAACTTAAAAGGGCTTAATTATGGTTCACGGTCATTCTGGGTAAATATATTGAAATGCACAGTAACATCAAATACATACGTATTTTGTTTGACATTCGGGGTATAACTAAGGTGAAATACTTCATAGGGCCCACAGGGTTTATGGGGATCCACACTCTAAAATCTGCTAAGTATCTTTGAGCAGGTTAGGCATAAAGTATAGGGCCTAGTATATCCCTGTTGTTAAACATTCGTATAACAAATAATTTGAAATCAACTTTGAAACCAAATTATGAAATCTTTACCCCATAATGATCCTGTACAGTTTGATCTGTAGGGCAAACGCAAAAAGGTTGTAGATAATAGCAAACTACCCATTTTAAATAATACTAATTTATCCTTTCCCCTATATCAAAATGCTCAAGGATGACAAACTATGCATCTTCAAGATTTGGAATGAGCAGTCAATGATGGCCTATGACCGTCTTTAAAACATTTTTGTGAGACTCTTTTTCCCGGGTGTATGCAGGTTCACATTAGGTGTTTTTAACTTGAAGTCCACTGGACCCGATAATTTCCAAATGTTCAGATTATGGGCATAATTGGTGGGTCCGAGACCAGCATTCCAAATGTTTTACTTACTATCAGGATTTATCAGTTTCCAAATATATGGTGCATAAGATTGCCTGATTTCTATTTTGCCTTTGGTAACTTTTGAGGTATCACATTTCCTTACTTTATGTTAACAAGTTGGTTTTCTGTAAGACAATACAAAGCCATTGCAATATTTTGAATTTGGTTTTCCCACATAAGCACTATTTTTAATGCTACATTTAGCCGAATATATGTCTAAAATTTTGCTCTTTTGAGGTTTGGAAACATATTTGGAGGTTTGGAGAAAAAAAATAGAATTATGGGTCCAAGTGGACCTCATTTTGTTATCAATATGAATTGATAGTGTCCAGGTGAATTCTGCCTGTCATTTGACACCAAAATCCTACTAAGCGGGAACCGGGCGTATGTTGACCTCCCCCACCCGACGGCTTGTTTTTTTTTTTTTTTCCCCTGCTCCATGGTACTAAACCAATTCAAGTAGGAATCAAATTAAAAAAAGTATTCATGAGTTTGTTGTTGTTAGATAAATGAGAACATACTTGGTTTTCAGATTTGGAGCAACTTGGTCGGCTTCTTTTTTTGTTACATGTTATCTACATCACTTTCCCCCTGGTAATGTTGCTATTACAGTGACCCAAGACAACGCAGCTGAAGCGCCAATGGGCACCTGTGATTCGATTGGGCAGGAAGTTCATGTTCAGAAAATCGTAAGTAATAACACTGAAAACCATAGTTAGAGCTCCTGGGCAGGGAGAAGAAAAGGAGGAAGGAGAAAGAAATAAGAGAATCACCACCAATGACAATCTCAATGAAAAATGTTTTGCAAGAGTTAAAGCAATAACAGCGCATTTTGAGAGTGCCCCAATTTTCAAATATTTTTCTTTTTTTCACTTCTTCATAATCATAGTTTTACAAAAATACTGTTCCAAAATACAAGGTAATAATAAATAATTTAATACGATTTCGTCTACGTTTGTCCATTATGAAATAGCAAAGTCTCACGAAATGATCTAACTTGACTTGGTTGAACCAACGGAACAGCTAATGGATGAGCAAGAGTTGACACGTACAAGGCGCAATATCCTGGCATAATGGAATGACGTTTTCAGCGGATTTGAATTATTATCGGGATCCGGTGTGAAAGCACATATAGTCCGGCGGATATTATAGTCCGCGGCATTGTTCCTAGAGACCCCTGTCCCTAGGAACAATATCCCTAACCGGACTATGAGGAAATCTCCTCCGGACTATGACTTCGCTATGTACAGTTGTTCTCAATATGATCCAGCCAGATATGGGTACAACGCTGGCTGCTTCACTGAATTCGCAAGGTCCTTGTCCTGTGCATTGTTGCTTCAAGCAGTGGGGGCAAAACAAGAGATGTTTCCCATTGTCTGGTGCTTAGATCGGTCATTCTGGTTCTCAATCTGTTTGAAGGCATCGCCATTCAGCCTCCAAGAAGTCGGCTCCAAGTGGGATATGGCTCCCAGGTCAATACAATATATGTTACTTGGTTGATACAAGTCTTTTTTTACAAAAGGCGACTCTCTAAGATCCTTGGAGACTGTTTCAAGAGGTTGGCCTTTGCTTACGAAACTTGAAGCAGAAGCTTTCAGACTAGGGTTGCTTCACATAGTATATTGACAGCTACCTCTTCAGACTCACTACTACGCTACGACGAATGTCAGGTTGAGCAATTCCTGCTAGGGTGTATATAAGTTTTCCGTTGGGTTGGACGAGGCATCCTGTGATAAACCGTCAGAGGCATTTAACGCGAATCAAGCTTCTTCGTATGGGTTTTTCCGATACAGGGCAAGCCAACTCTGCACTGTACTGTAAAGCACGGGGCAAGTGCTGTCGATCTAAGGGTATGCGTGCCGTCACCCCATTTTGTGCCAGTGATTTTCTTCAATATTATATTTTGCGTGAACAATACCTTTCCTCTTCGTCTTCTCGATGGGGTCGAGAGAGAATAGAGAGAAGATAAATTATCGCAGTGTTCCGGGTGTCTAGACCAGGTGCAGGTAACGTAGCTGACGTTTAGCTTCATGGTTGCGGTAGATGGAAAGCACACAACCAGTGTCTTGGATTGATTTGCATGTGGCGCGTAGGTGGTTTCCCTATCATCATCATCAGTCGAACTGCGCAGCAGGCGATCGCAAGTTTCCTCCTCCCGTCCAGTCTGTTTTGGGCCAAGTTGGAGATAGCCTTTTGGTTGCAACATGTTGTTTGTTACCCCCAAGAGCTTTTGGATGTGGACAGATGATGATGTTCTCTGCGGCCGGCTTCCTCTTGCCATGCGGTGGTGTGTTATAAAGCATATAACCTACTAACTCTCTCTGGCCATCCTTAAATATGGCCAAAAAAGTAAGCTGTCTAGTCTTACTCGGTTTATAAGAGGCTCCGTACCTGTAGAATAGATTTTGGCATTTGGGACTCGATCAATGCGCTTGACGTTCCGCATGATTCTTAGCACATGTTGCGAAATAATGACCTTACTCGCCAAATGTTTGTCAGCACCCAGCCTTCGCCCATACAAAAATACTGTCACGCATGTTGTTTTGAAGAGGCGTAACTTTCCATTTCGATTGGTATCTTTGACTTCTCCTACGGTTTCCTCATATGAGGAGTGAGTTTGTCCAAAGCTCTGGAGAGTCTTTATTCAAAACAACTGTTGAAGTTCCTGCATATGTGCGGCTAATTCTAAAGATCGTCCTGCCAGAATAAATCGACAGGTTCCTGCACTCCTAGGTTGGTCGTTTGTGTAGATGTTGAACAGGAAATGTGCAAGCACGCTCCCTTGTGGTAGTCCATTCTTGAGTCCCGCCATCGGTGTTCTTCTTCGCTCCTAGCTTACCAAAGAACATCTGTTTGCCAGCAATCCTTTGATAAGCCCTTTGTAATTTTCAGAATGTTTAGGAGTAGGCATCTGTGATTAGAACAGTGTCGACGACCACAACTCCGTTACCATACTACCATACCCCTCTCGAAATCATCCTCAATGTGTTGAATTAGGTTGAGCACTTGGCCTGTTGTTGATTTGCCTGGCAGAAACCTCTTGTTTTGGTATGAGGTGTTCGTTACTATCACAGGTGCTAGCACCGGTTTGAGCAGGGATACGTTCAAAGAGCTTGTATGGCTGAAGAAGTAAGATTGGTCTATAGCTCTTGGATTGGATGGGTCTTTCCCAGGCTTTAGAGTGTCATAACATGTGCTTCGTCCAGATCTTTGGGAACCTTGGGAAATAAGCAGCACTTATAGAGCTCAAGAACCATTCCTTTGCTACTGGCCGAGTTTTTCAGCTGGTCAGTTGAGATGTTGTGCAAGGGCCTACTGCTTTTCCTGGTTGAAGTTTAGCAATACTAGATTCCATTTCGTCCATGTTGAAGGGCGGTTGAAACCAGGTCCTCCACTCAACCTCTTATGGTCGAGTTTGATCTTCTTGGGTTTCTTGCTGCACTTGCCATTTAAAACGCTTTTGTGGGCAACTTGGTTGGGTGTGACATTGAGCCTGCTGGGAGGTTTCTGTTGGATCCACTCGGAGTTTTCGGATGGTAGACAATGCTTTCTTGCTGTTATGCATGGGTCATATCGGTGGGACTCATAGGATGCCAGGTTGATCTTTTCCCTGGATTCCTTCCGAAACTATCCTCACCTTTAGCAGTTGTTTTCAGCCGAAACAGGATCAGCTTCAAACATGGTGATATACTCTTGAATATTCTCTACACATTCCTTTGAAAGGCCTTGTATATATTCCGTCCTACCGCTCTGGTTATCTCCGTGCAGCCTTGTCACCATAGTTGGGCAAATTTGTCATAGTTATGGGGTTTTGGAGGCAATCCTCCTTCACGTTCTGATCCAGCCATCAGTGAATCCTTGCCAGTATGCTTTTCCTTAGTTACAGCGACTCTTAAAAGCACTTTGTTTGGTCTTATTGACTTGGATACCGATTGGTCGATGTTGAATTAGTAGAACAGGATCAAGAACAATCTTGCTATACAGCTACATGTTAGAGATGTTTTTTTGCTACAATAGCTAGATCAGGGTAACCTCTCCAACGCGTTAATGAATGGTGGCGGTATCGTAGGGTCCGTGAAGGAGACGTAGATGTTTACTGTCTATCCATTCTTTGACAGCTTGTCCGTCTTTGTTAGTTTCATTGTAGCCCCTTGGGTACTATGGCTATTGAAATCACCAATGAAGAATGAGGTTTGGTGGAATTCCCAAGGCGAGTTGAGGGTGCTTGAAGTCTACTGATGGAAGTTTGTAGTCTGATGTACCTATGACAAACTGAGCTCAATGGTGGAGGACTTCGAGGTTGTTGTCATCAGACACTGAAGTCTTCTACTGGGTGGCGGTTTTTTTTTTTCTCTCGATGGTATAGGCCATTCCTGGTAATGTTGGCCGTGGTTTATATATCCTCTGTGTGTTTCCTGCGATAAAGGACATCGGGCATTGGAATTGTTACACATATCCAGTAATTAGGGTACTTTTTGCAAATAGAAAAACCTCCGCGCAATCAATGACGCTATAGTCCAAGGCACCCCTTAGAAAAGGCCTGCGCTGAGGTCCAGTCAAACTCATGATATGGGTGACAATCTCTACACCACCTAACACTGTTTTTCCATAACATTTCTTGCGGAAATCAGTGAAGCAGTCAGACGTTGTACCCATCTCTGCTGGATCATATCTGAGAACACAGTGGTTGGACACGATATACGAAGAACAATCTTAATTTATTGGGGACCGGAAACAGACAGTTATTTTGGCTAATTACTGGAAGGAAAATAATCGTAGAAAAACGCTCCTATGAATGACAAAGACAGTCCAAGGATTCTAATATGTATATTAGAGGGGAGAGGAGGATGGAAAATATTTGTTCAAAACCATCGTTCATCCTGCTTGGTTATAAGATAGCGAATGAGATTATGAAAAGTAGATGGAGCAAAGAGCTAGGGAAAGCGCGCCAGACAGAAATTGCATAAAGCCTAAGCACAAGAGAAGAGACTTGACAAAATAAGCAACGTGGATGACCAATTATTCTGCACCTTACTACCTAGAAGATAACTTTCTGATGCGTTCGTCTGTAAGTTATCTCTTATAATAACTCTTGTTACCTTTGAATTTCTATCACTGTTGTTCCATAAGGAAAGGAACTTACGGTTTGTTATCAAATGGGAATGACAGGTACTGGAAAAAGTTTCAATGGAACTATGTAGGAGGATTAGCCCAAGACCAGCGAAACGTCGTACGCAGAGTGGAATGAAAAGAAGCCTTCTTAGTTCTTGACGGGCAGAATCAGTAACCGTCAAGGGAAAACAAAGGGTTAGATATTACACTGTATGCCGTGAGGTCGCAATAAGTAGACACTCCTGCGTTCTTGACACACGAGTTAGCGTTAAAACGACAACAATAGAAGAAATACTTCAATGTACCCATCTGATTGCTCCTGGACCTCATGCTATTTTCCTGGTGGTAAGGGCTGATCGTTTGACAGACGAAGTCTTAAAAGCATTAGATGTAGTGAAAAAAGGTCTTTGGTAACGAACTGGTGAAACACCTGGTCATCGTCTTCACTTATGGAGATAACCTCAAACGTGACGACGAAACGATCGAGGACTTTGTAGAGCTTGGAGGGCCCATATAAACACTCCAGTCTGCAACCTGGCTGACAAAACCATTATGTTTTAATTCGACAACACACTCGATCCATCTTCACCGGATAACGAGCAGCAGGTACGCCGTTTTTAGAGATGGCATTAAAAATAGGCGATCGGAATAATGAGAAGTGTTACAGAAATGGACTTTTAAAGAATCATATATTGTAATGCAAGGGTAAGAAAAGGAGAAGCCCGTATAATAAAATGAAAGAAGAAAAGACAAGACGAGAGGACCTCGAAAGAAAAGCAAAAGAGAACGAAATCTTACAAGCTAAGCTAAAACAACAACAAGCTGAAAAAGAACGGCTTGAACGGGAGAAGAAAGAAGCGGAAGCTCGAGCACAAAGATTGGCACAACAGCAATCGTTACACATCATCAAAGGAGAAGTGAAAAGCTTATTAAGATTTTTATAAAACTGAACATCTCCAATCGAAATCACTTGCTTATTGATAACAAACGTCCGAACAAATTAATACACTGCAAAAACGTGTTGTTTAAAAGTAAACTTTGTTTTTTTTAACAAGTGTGTATTAAACAAGTTTTTATCTGTTTTTACTATGAGCTCATTTTCATATCAGAAAACTGACCAAATGATCTATTTATCATACTTTGGCAACAAAATGGCTCCAATAAGAGTAATAATGCCATAGAAATAATGCGATTCCTAGGTTTTCGAGGCATTTTGACCCGTAGAGAGCAAAATTCCCAGTCGACCTGTTTCTAAGAACTCTAAACGTGATCAACTGCGTCTTAGAACTTTGCAAAAAATAACTCCAACATTTATTTGGCCCAAATTTATGCGAAATTAGGTCCGCAACCCCTCAGAACGGGACGAAAATACTAATTTATTACAATATTTTTGAGCCGGGATGCAACTGGCTAACCGGATAGTTCGAGCCAGGGGAGCAGCTGCTTTCCCTTCCTCCGTTGGTACAACCCCGTTTTGGTTACAGTAAGTTTTTTAACAGTTGACCGAACATTGTTGTTCATTTCACCCGTTAACACTTGTTTAAACTTTTAAACAACGTTGTAAACTTCAACAACGTCGTTTTTGCTGTGTAAGGTATATATTTACCAACCGAGAACTGACTCTGGAGACATCACCACAGCATTTTTCGTATTCCGTTAAATGTATAAATATGAGGGAATCTCCAGTAAAAGTTTAACAAACAAAAATGGCAGGAGGTGACAAGAAATACAGTAAAGGGATTGTTCATAGTTCTTATTTAGTTATTATTAGTTTTTACACACACATATGAAGTCACGGCACTGTTTTGTTGCTCCTTATTTTGCAGGAATTAGAGTTCCAAGAAGACCCTCAATTCGTGAATGTCGTAAATGTTACTAATGGAGTGTTTTTATGCATTCGTTTTTGTGTACACTAGCGTCATTTGTATACAAAACAAGATTCCAAAAAATAAAGAAAATAATAATTGCTGACTTAAACACTAAAAAGAAAAACGCCATTTTAAGGCCTTTATACATAATCTTTCGTCAAATTTCAACTCAAAAAGGACATTTTGGCCAAATGCAACCTTGTTTTTAAATTGACAATTTTGGTCCTATGAGCTAGGGTGCGATATTTTCTTTTAATTGTGGTTTAAAAGTGACACAGACCTGATAAACCCAACCTATATAACATGTTTTCTTGAAAATGCGAGATCGTAAATTCAATACGACACTGGAGAGAGCAAGCATCCTCAAAAATGCTGACCAGAAGTTTGGAATAGCCCTCATCTGCCGCCTGAAATGCAAATCTTCTTCCCATCAAGCGTAGAGCTATCGCGAAGGTCCCTACCAAGTCTACCTCCAACTTCTTTCGTCTGTTTCTTGTCCTCCTTGTCATTTTTAAAGATAATTACTCTACATGTAGCTTCCTTTGGAAGAACTAATCAAATCTAATGCAAAATTTTTGTCAACCGCCTTTCATAAATGCTTATTTCACCCAGATATATACCTTATGAGAAGTTTGGCGCCATTTTGAAAACGCCCTCATTTTGCACCTCTTTTATAGATTTTGTAATACAAAACGTAGTTCTTTATGAAGTTAACTCTAATCAAAACTATGCCCAACTGTTAAAAATGATCTTAAAATTACACGGCGTTTTGACTGTTTATCCGTGACTCAAAACGTGCACATAACTGTAAAAGGGAAACTCGAAACGTGCAAATGACTGTACAACGTGCTTTGAAACTGTTGTGAGTCCGCAGCCTGCCAGTCAAACGCCTGTTATTTTAATGAACATTTTTAACAGTGTAGAAAGGTCAAAATACCCCTATTTAACCCATATACACTCTTTATGAGATTTTGGCTGCCATTTGAAAAAAAGCGCCCTCACGAGAAAGTTTTTCAGGATACAGTCTGTTTACCTCAGATATTCTGTTCCCCATGCAAAAATTCTAGAAAAACCACATGAGAATTTTCCTCCAGGTGACCGCCCTCAATTTAACCGGACTAATATAGTGCAAAAACTGTTTTACAATGGGTAATTAGTTTATTTTATTTAATACCTCAGTTGATAATTTAGATGTAATGCATTCATGGTCGGCAAATCTCTTCTATTTCGGATGTTGGTTTGAGTCATTTGAAATGTTATAAAAGTATAATTATTCAGGAAGGTTTATGCACCGTTGGGGGTTTAGGACACCTTCTTCAGTTTTACACACCTCGATAGATTTGCAGACATGTCTCAGTTTACACACCGTTTGGGGTTTTGAAACCTTTGGGGGTTTACCTCCACAGTTTTGGGTGTTAAAACCTTCTCGGTTTTACTCATCCGTTTTGGGTTTTAAACACCTTTTAGGTTTACACACCGTTTTGGTTTTAGACACCATTCTCGTTTTACACACCATTTTGTGTCTTGGAAACCTTTGTGGTTTATACATCGTTGGGGTTTTAAACAACCTTCTCGGTTTTACACTCGTTTTGTGGTTAAGAACACCTTTTTCATTGTAATAGACACCCTTTTCAACTTGTTGACGCCTTTCTCTTATTGTTCCTGTTTGTGAGGTTTAACACAACCGTTTTGTGTTTAAATCCCTTGTGGGGTTTACACATCGTTTTTGGGTTTAACACCTTTCTCTTTTTACACCCCGTTTGGGGTTTTGACACCTTTGTGGGGTTTATACACGTTGGGGTTTTGAAACACCTTTCTGTTTTACACATCGTTTTTGTCGTTATACACCTTTTTCATGGTAATAGACACCCTTTAACTTTATAGACCCCTCTCTTGTGTTGACACCATATTTTGACACCATGGTCGCCCATACCATAGAGAAGGGTTGTAATAGTCTTAAGATCAGAAATCTTCTTGAATGACTAAAATGTTAAACTTTTTTGTGACATTTCAGATGCATATAGTCATTCAGTCAAAATATATCCGCTGGGTGAAATTTTAAAATATATGTACGCCAAAGCTTATATATTAAGCCATTAAAAGTATATTTTGAATGATGTTTAATGCAACTTCTAGAATAGACGAATTCCTGCATATTTACGGTATGTTCTGCCCCTTTAAATCCCCCACTTTCAAATTCCTATATAAAATAGATATAATTGTATAGTATAACCCAAAACCAAAAATGGTTCTTGAAAGCCTGACTATCTTCTTTGCGGGAAAATATAATTTTGTAGCATAAAGTGCAAAACACTTTGAAAATCCTTCCACTTGCACATTTCTGGGAGGTTAGCCCAAATTGATTTTCTTTACTAAATCAATGTAGAAAAGTCATCTTATAGGTTGTAAATTCATTCACAGTACAATTCCATCACATGGGAGCTAATGTAGTTTCTCATCATCTCACTTAGCCATTATCAGTCCTCTGCTGGACGAAGCCTCAGCATGTTTTTCCTGCCATGTATGTTTCGATATTTTGCTACATCAGTGAATGAAATTTGCTCAATTGTTCACCCAATGGTTACCTCCCAAGAGTAACAAACCCATTGAAAAGACGTCTGCTCTGCTAACATAATTTGTTTCTTAAAAATGTCTCAGAATGGTTACCCAGGAAACACAAAACGTTCTCGCAACGTTTGCGAACGTCCGAGATTGGTTAGGACTTTAAAAACGTCCAAAGACACCCATTCTGATAACGTTATAAAGTCATACGAACGTTCTTGAACGTCACATTTTGAACAGGTTGTTTTTATACCACGTTTTAACAACTTTGAATAAACGTCTGTCAGCATAAGTCTTGTTGCAGAAGGAGAAGGAGTCCGGAGTTAGTGTTCGAGTTACTATGGTGAAATCAGGTTGTATGTGCTTTTAAAAAAACATCCATCAGGGAGCGTTTTTCTGGACGTTGTAAAATAAACATATTTAGGTTATTTTGCAACGTTTAAACATAGTTTATAAATCGTTGTGAGTCTTTTGGGTGTTAAAAGACGTTATATGCGACGTGCATAAACAACGTCCTTTCCAAATGTCCCCTAAATAAAACCGCATTTTGTGAAGTTATAAAAATTTTGATTTAGTTTTTGACATTTATAATGTTATTTGGTAATGTTTCCAATGTTATGGCCAACATTTCCATTTCATTTTACAAACGTCACAAGTGACATTATAATTATATTAGGCGATAGATACTAGGATGACTTTACAAACTAGTGTGTTAAGAAGGTTTGCAATATACAAAAAAATAAAGAAGAACGAAATCACAACGTTCTGATAACGTTCATTACAAGTATTTGTTGTCGTTTAGCCATGACATATATTATTTATCATCGTGCTTCTAATTGGGTGGTGTTTTGTTGTAGTTGTAGATGGTGTTCAATGGATGATATTGAGTTTAATTGTGTACATGGATGTGTTTCTATTCTGTAGGAAGGAAGAGGATAGGAAGGAAGGAAGAGGAGAAGGAAGATGGCTATACGTTGTGACTCAGCTCAAAGGTACTATAGTAGGTGACGATGGTTCACGCACCATGACACACATTGGGGATCTAAGCAATGATTACAATGGTTAACCGGAATACAACGGCACAAAAAGTATATTCGGATGTTTTCGATCAGTATTGTTGTGCCAAGTCAGAACATTTTGAAAGTTTTGAAATATACTTTTGTTGCTATGTCTGCTCTTCATTAACACCTCGCTTGTAAAAAAAAGTGTGCAAAAATGGCTGAGATAGAGTGCCCGAAAAGACGCAAACCCCCCAACACCAAAAGTTGCAGTTTTTGGATTTTTCAATGGTCACTGTGTGGTACAACGCAATAATACGTGTTGTATTGATTTTACACAAAAAAGGTTTCCCGACTGAATGAGCGAGAAAGCCTACTTGCAATATTGATTGTGGTATACGCGTGGTGTCGGTCCAGTACACTGCAATGCCCCATGAAAAATCCAAAAAACTGCAACTTTTAGTTTTGGGGTTTGCGTCTTTCGGGCGTTCTGTCTCAGCCCAGTTCGACACGTTTTTTTTTAAAGCAAGGTATTTATGAAAAGAGCAAGGCTTAGATAATAAAATGGTATTCGAAATCTTTCAAAATGGTAGGACTTTGGCACAATACTGTTAACACTGATCGAAAAACATACTTTTGTGCACAGGTGTATATAGGAAATCAGAGAAATTAACAGTGTTATCCCAACCACCACCCACTTTTTTATACGGCAATTAATGACAAGCACGGAAGCAACCCTAGAAGATTTTTTCTAGGACTGCGCCGCCGGCCGGCGCGGGAATCGAAACCTTACGGACCTTCCGATTCACTTGGCGGATGCCCTAATCAACTAGGCAATATCCGATAACAGAGCTAAAAGCTGGCATTTAATGGTGAGCAGTCGGGGTATCATTACACACAACCATTTAGAGATCGGAAGACACATATAGTTGGGGCAAGTTGTCATATTTATTACTACTTCAACATGGATTTTTTCAATTAGGACTTTATGGCTGTCTATTTTTTTTCTTGAAAATTGAAAGATGATTGAATTTGTGATTTAAAAAAAAAAAAAGTTGTGATGTGTACGTATTAACCACTCCTATTTTTTAATATATTTTTTATGCGGAGAAAAAACACTACCCAAACATTATCTGATTCTTATTGGATATATATACCATGTGTTGACCTTCCCACCTTTCCCTTTCCCTGAAAGGCTGCCAGTTGGAGGCAATGCTATAAATGAAAAAGCTATATGAAAAGATTTGAGAAAAAAATAAAAAACTTATTTAAATTTTTAAAATGCAAAAAAAAAATCCATCCACATGCTAATGCATTGGAAATATGTGTCGCAAGCCATAAAGGCCAGAACGTATTGCTGCAACGCGTTGCGCGACGTAGCAACGCGCTTGCGAATTTCGGCAACGCGTTGCGACATTTCAGCAACCCGTCGCGGTTTAGATGTGTAGGCCCAATCCCAAAATCAGGAATTTCTGGAGTATCGTCGTCTTTCAAAAAATAGACCCACAACGCGTTGCTAGATTAATTTGTGCAAGCGTTGGCAAACCTTCACAACGCGTTGCGAGCTTCACAACGTCGTTGAAAGTGAAGAAACGCGTTGCTAAGGTTAACAAGCCATAAGGGACATAACGTATTGCCGGCAACGCGTTGTGCGAAAGTCACAAACGCGTTGCGACCATTTCGGGCAACGCGTTGCGACATTCAGCAACGCGTTGCGGACATTCAGCAAAGCCGTTTGCAGGTGTGGCCACGCAAACATCATTGAAGTTCGTGGTACGTATTGCAAAAATATAAATATCAAACGCGTGAGACCTCACAAGCGTTGCAAACCTTACAACGCGTTGCGGCCAATACGTTATGACCCATATGCTTCACAACGCGGTGTTGAAGTTTGCAACGCGTTGTGAAGTCGCAAGGCGTTGTGAAAGCTTGCAACGCGCTGTTAAGCCCTAGGGTCATAAAGTATTGCCGCCAACGCGATAGGGGGATTATATTTTGAATACGTCACAGAGAATCATGATTTTGATTGGCCGACGCCGCAACGCGTTGCCGAAATGTCGCAACGCGTTGCCTTACGTTCCTCACAACGCTTTGCGGCAATACGTTATGACCCCGTATGGCTGTGGACCTTCGCAACGCGTTGTAAAGCTCACAACGCGTTTTGAATCTCGCAACGCGTTGTGAGGCTTACAACGCGTTGTGGAGTTTTCCAACAACGCGTTGCTAGATACTTTGCAACGCGTTGTGGGTCTATTTTTTGAAATCGTCACCGAAATTCATGATTTTGATGTGTGCCTACACCGCAACGCGTTGCTGAAATTGTCGCAACGGCGTTGCCGAAATGTCGCAACCGTTGCTACTTTCCTCGCAACGGTTGCGGCATACGTTATGGCCTTAGGCTTTCCATAGTACATGACACTTGGTAAAACACGGGTCATAATACTTGTTATACAAACTCATTACAATGGGACTGTTTATCTGTTGCCTTGTTTGCCTTAGCGTTTATATATTATTTATTTATTTGAATCAAATATGCTTTTTACAACAGCGGCACACGCCAATCATGACGGTGCGTTCATAAGAGTATCACTAAAAATCATGACACATGACCCCAAACACAACCACACAACACACCAAACAACACTATTTAATGTCGTGTAAATACCCCTTGCTAAGTCAAACGCAATGAAGTGAAAAACTTGGGAATGTTTGTGCATCCATATACTGTAATGTCACATGGGCTATAACCCGACATTGCATATGGCACAAGTACATTAATCACATCCAAAACATAAACATATAAGTATCCATACTATGTACACTTATCTACAGTTTTAACAGATAAATTTTAAATAAACAAAAAGGGTATTATTTTAAAGATAGCAGCAATGTAAAGAATAACTTACATATCATGTAGACAGTTCTAAGTTTCCAGGCTTGCTTTAATGCCGACTTACAAAATTTATCAAAAATAGATCGAGCAACATTCTCATCATTAATAAGTACCTTTATACCACCTACATCATTTGTTCCTTTACGGGCAATCTGCTGGAAAAAATATATAATTCCCATATATCAAGACGTTAGTGTTTGTAGGAGGTTTTCTTGGTCATGTTGTGCAAACCATCGATTCTTATATTTTTTTAAATTTTTACCACAAACAGGAAATGTTGGGTGTCTTCAATACCATTGTTGCAATATTAGCATACTGGATCGTGATCACACCATTTGCTAGTTCTATTAGTTAATTGCAGGTATTGGAATCTAAGTTAAACTCAACTCTACTCCTGAAAAATCAGTATTTATCAAGAAGGTATTTTTCATTATAGGCGCTTTCTTTATTAGTGAGTAAGTCGCGAGTGATGATTTCCTGTTAATCTCTTCATTCCAAATTGAAGGTAACTAGTAAAGTATAGCATTTTTAAGTGAGCACCCTTTCAGTCCCATTGTGCATTGGCCGATTAGTGCTTGATCTAAAATGGTATCGATGTCAAATTACATGTTGATACATTCCTTTAACAATGTTTGTCAAGAAATTTACAACGAAGCCGGTTCGCCTGTGATAGTTTTGAGAATGGTATTCAGCAATGAGGCTGGGCCAGCGGTACCGTTCCATGTGTAGAAGATGGTGTAAGTATTTAATTCACGGTTGTCTTGTATGACCTTAATCGGTACCCATCCAAGATCACATATAATGCCTCTTTAGGAGTGTTCTGGTGGCTTTAATTTCAATATAACGCGCCATTTGCAATTGAAGCGACTCAATTTTGTCAATATCGTTTTTTCGTGGTGTTAATCCAAGCCCCGCGCAGCGCATAGTTAATATGGGAAGAGCGATGTTGCGCCATAGAATGTATCACCATACTAACGCGGTTATCACGTCGAACTCGATCAATAAATTAGACTTGATGTAGGCGATATTTTTTTGCCGTTTCTGACAGTTTGTTCAATGTGGTAATGATCCTAAAGGGTTCTATGGATAGTGAGTACCCAAATATTTATATGGTCAACTTACCTTAATTGGTGTGATCAACCCCCCCCCACTTCCAAACTTTATTAACCTCAATACGTTGACCAATTATAAAAGTAAACATTAGATTTCTCATAATTGAATTTTAGTTTCCAAGAATTTGCAAATTGAGCTGCAAATATAGGTTTGATTTACTAATTATATTATCTTCCAGGGACATGGTTATGGACCTCCTCAGATACCTGCGAACCTGAACTGACCTTATGCATTCTAGGTATCATTACTCATACCTTACACCAAGGTGCATCTTTTTATAATGAGTAGGTTATTGAACTGTGCCATGAAATTGAGAGTTGTAAAGTAGTATGGTATGTTGTCAAGGCAGTTAGAACTCTGTGCTTATTTGAGGTAATGCATGGAGAGGAAAATTGAAATCCTATTGCCAGTATAACCTTCGGCAGTCATACAAAATAGGCCTTCTGAGAATTAAAACAATGATTCAGCATAAAACATAAATTTTAAAAATTTATACTCAGAAGGATGAAAACAGTCACATAGGACCCTGGATGGGGACCTACTTGTAAGCCACACATTTTTGCACACTGCCAATTAACTGTTTTTTATTAATTAACATGACATCGAAAGTAGGAATTTTTACGACGCTTAACCAAGCTAAAAAACAAAAAGCAGAGTTTTATAATTGCAAATCCATCAAAGTTAGAAAAGATCAATTGCCAGTTTTCCGGAACATTCATCTAGCGGTGTCCCCATACTACGGTTTCTGCAGTGACAACAGAGCCACGAGGGTGCAAACCCCCCCCCCCCCCCTGCGAAAGGTAACAATCAGCGATTTGGGCTTTAAATCAAATTTTGGCCATTAAGCCGATTTGGAGCCATAATTGGTTAAAAATGTCCATTTTTTAGATTTTGCCCTGCAAAAAATTTCACTTTCCTTCCCAAAAGTCAACCCCCTCCCCCAAAAAAAAGTCAGACTACGCCACGGGTTTAATAAATTTTTTGTTTTTAATTGGGTCTTTTGGTGATGTGGTTGCTGAAAATGGAAGGGTGTATTACACTGCCTTACATTACAATACATACACTTCTGAAATGCAGCCCCCCCCCCCCCCCCCATATGTCCCCCGGGCTTAACATTTTTCAACGTGGTTATAACTATTACGCAGTAATTCTGACAATTATAGGCCTACTAAGCTTGATATGGAAGAAAAAATATCACAAGGCGGTGAATATTAGGCTCACCCAACTTCCTTGCTTAACGTTTAATACTAAATTGTTGCCTGTGAGGTTTCTGGAATTTGCAACTTAGAATGTTCTAATCTGGCCTGCAAATCTAACTGATAAGCTCTTAACATGTCAAGGCGATTTTTAATCACAACTGGACTGATGTGTATACTTGCCAAGTCATATTTAGTGACTATTCAGTTCACACGATCAAAATCTTCTAGTTTAACCGGCAAGTTCCGTGAGTTTTTTGCCGAGATGTGATAACATCAGTGCCTCATATTATCAATACATCAGGGAGGGCGGCCAAGAAAATTCACATTTTATACGTCGCATTGGTTTAACAACGTAAAGCGAATCTGAGCGAAACTTTCTGATTTTTTTCTATGTTTGACCACGGACGAGGAATTGTGTGGTTTCATGGGAACACCCATGAAATAGACCCACATCAAAGCGTCTAAATCTGTTTGGGATTTCTTTCTTTTATTATTTTGATTTCGTTTTGGTGTGTTTCTATATCGAATAGGCTTGACCTCCATCGTCTGCGAGCACTGATTCTACTGCCAATAGCTTACCGATTATGAGGGCGGACTCAGAAGAAAAAAATCATTCAGCAACAGAAAGAAATTAATACGCCGCGCTGCTCATCAACCCATATTGGACCCAACTTACATCACAATTTCAAAAATTCACTAACTTACACCACAATTTCCAAATAAAGCAAATATTTGACACATTTCCAAAACAACAGAATTTTTATCAATATAAGGGACGAACTATAATTGAATGTAACCCTATGTGGATTGCTATGCTTTGTATCTGGTGGTGATCAGGTGATGTGGCGGTTTAGCTTTTGCTATACTTTCGTGTTCAGTTCCTTCCGGCTCGCCAACTTGTACCGCATGCTTTAAAGCGCGGCCTGTGTTATTCTTTGAAAACTCCTCTTGCAAATGTGATGAGGCTAGTCAATGGATTATATTTATCTTAAATAACTGTTGCATTTCCTAATAGCAAATTCAAAAAACAAAGATAACAGTAGACAAATTGTGTTACAATTAAAACTCCATGTTGACGTGGTCTCAAGCATATAAATGCTGCTGGCAAGCCAATAGGTTAGAAAGTCAACAGTAAGATAATTATTATATTGGCCCTTGGATCTAAGCTATCTAACTCAACACAGGCAGGTTTTCTAAGCAAATACATGGACGTGTCTCAAAGCATATAAATTCTGCTGGCAAGCCAATGGTTTAGAAAGGCAACAGTAGATAATTATTTTTTTTTGTTTTTTTTTTTTTGTTTTTTTTTTTTATTGGCCCGGATCTTAAAGCTAATCTAACCTCACCCAGGCCAGGTTTTCCCGCAAATACATTGGACGGTTGTGTTCTCAAAGCATTAAAATTGCTGCTGGCAAGCCATGGGTTATAAAGGCAACAGTAAGATAATTATTCATTGGCCCGTGATCTAAAGCGGCTAACTCACACAGGCCAGGTTCTCTCAGCAAATACATGATTCTACAATTTAAATAGGTAACATCTAGAGCTATTTAGTTAGTTTTCCAGGATATTTTGGACACTACATCCCACATCAAATGGCTCACATCTGTTTGAGACCATGCAACTGTCTTTCTTTTCGAACAAAAAGCAGTGGGCAATACAATTTGGTATCCAACTGATTTCTGAATATAGCAGACATGTAAGAGGTAATACCTCTGTAAAAATAAAAAAATCCATTGCTGGGATCTTGTCATAATCGAAGGCCTACAAAGGCATGATGGTATGTTATAGCGCCCTCTAGATGTTTTCATTCTCTATAGATTTCTGAGTCACCACGTTAGAGGCATCGGTCCCATGTACAGATAAGTCTACCATGGTATATTATAATAACAAACATGGAGTTTTTTCATTGTAGAACCAACATTTTGTCTACTTTGTATCTTTGTTTTTTGAATTTGCTCTTAGCAATGCAACAGTTTAAGATAACTATTATCCCTTGACTCGCCTCATCACATTTGCAATAGGCAGTTTCCAAAGAACTAGACACAGGCCGCGCTTAAGCATTCTACAATGGCGACAGGAAGGAACTGCACACGAAAAGATTAGCAATAGCTAGCCACCTCACCTTATCACCACCAATCACATGCATAGTCACCCCCATATGGTTTCAATTCAATTATAGTTCGTCACTTATATTTGATAAAATTCTGTTGTTTTGAGAAATGTGTCGATATTTGATCTTATGTGGAATGTGATTGTCAAGTTAGTGGAAATTTGTTGAAATTTGTGATTGTAATTTTGTGTCAAACTGTGTTTGATGAGCAGCGTAATTTAATTTCTTTCTGTTGCTGAATGATTTTTTTTTTCTTCCTGAGGCTCCCGTCAATTCGGTAGCTATTGGCAGTAGCAATCAGTGCTGCATACGATGCGGTCAAGCCTCTTCGATATAGGCAACACACACACGAACAAAATATAAGACAGAAATCCAAACGATTTAGACGCTTTGATGTGGGTCTATCATGGTGTTCCCATGACCCCCACACGTCCTCGTCCGGTATGACAAATAGAAAAATCAGAATGTTGCGCTCATATTTCGCTTTTACGTGTAAACCAATGGCGACCGTCTTAAATTGGCATTTCTTGGCCGCCCTCCCTGATGATTGATAATAGAGGCACGGTATGTTAGTCACTCTCGGCAAACCAACTGAACTGCGGTTAAACTAAGATTTTGATTCTGTGTGAACTGAATAGTCACTAAATGACTTGGCAAGTATTACGCATCGTCCATTTGTGATTACAATCGCCTTGACACTGTTAGCTTATCAGTTAATTTGGGCCAGATTAGAACTTCTACGTTTCAAAATTCAGCAACTCACAGGCAAAATTTTCGTATTTAACGTTCCAGCAGGACGTTGGGTGAGGCTAATATTCACCGCCTTGTGATATTTTTTTCCATATCAAGCTTAATAGTCCCTATATTGTCAGATTCACGCGGAATATTTATAACCACGTTGAACATGTTAACCCTGGTGATGGGGGGTGGGGGATCGGGGAGTGACTGCCATTTCATAAGTGTATTTATTGTAATGTTAAGGCAGTGTAATAAACCCCTTCCATTTTCAGCACCACGGCACCAAAGACCCACGTAAAAAAAATAAGTGTTATTAACCCCATTGGCTTCGTCAGACTTTTTTGGGGGAGGGGGGTTGACTTTTTGGGAGGAAAGTAAATCTGTGGCAGGGCAATCGAAAAAAATGGACATTTTTAACCAATGAAATGGCCCAAATCGCTTATTTGGCCAAAATTTGATTAATCACCAAATCGCTGATTTTGTTTCCTTCGCCGGGGGTGGGGGGCATTTGCACCCTCGTGCGTCGTCACTGCCTAACGTAGTATGGGAAACACCGGCTAGATGAATTTCAGAAAACTGCAATTGGATCTTTTCTCTAACTTTGATGTGATTGCAAATATAAAACTCATGCTTTTTTAGCTTGGTTAAGCGTAAAATTCCTACTTCGATGTCATGTCCTTAAAAAAAAACAGTTAATGGCATGTGTGCAAAAAGTGTGGCTTACAATTAGGTACCCCCTCCAGGGCCTTTGTGACTGTTTTCATCCTTCTGATGTATAAATTATTTCAAATTTATGGTTTTATTGCTGAATCATTGTTTTAATTATCAGTAAAGGCTATTTTTTTAAATGACTGGTCGAAGGTTTACGGGCAAGGAGGATTTCAATTTCCTCTCCATGCAGATACTCAAATAAGCACATAGTTCTAACGCCTGACACTCATCATATACTTACAACTCTCAATTCCCAGTGGCCACAGTTCAATAACCTACTGATTATAAAAAGATGCACCCTGGTGTCAGGTAAGAGTCATATACCTAGAATGCATAAGGTCAGTTCATTGTTATGCAGGTATATGAGGAGGTTCCATAACCATGTCCCTGGAATGATAATATAGTAGTAAAAATCACACCTATTATAAAAAGCTAGGCAACAACAAGGCACAGATAAAACAGTCCCATTGTGCACTGAGTTGTATACCGGTGATTATGACCCGTGTTTTCAAGGGACATGTAACACATAGTTCAATGCATTAGCATTGGGGATGGACATTTTTTGCCTTTTAAAACATTAACATAAAAGCAATAATAAAATGTCAAATATTTTAACCTTCTGTCTCATTGAAGTATTGCTTCAAACTGGCAGCCGTTCAGGGGAGAGAAGTGGAAAGGTGGGAAGGTCAACACATGTTATATATGCAAATAAGTCAGATTGGATGTTGGGTAGTGGTGTTCTCATAAAAATAAAGGGAGTGGTTGATACGTACACATCACAACTTTTTTTTTTTAAATCCACAAATTCCAATTCATCTTTTCAATTTTCAAGAAAAAAAAATAGACACAATATTAAAGTCTATATTGAAAAATCCAATGTACTTCATACGTTGGGCCCAAAATGATATTTCAGTTTTATAGGTTTATAAGAACATCACAGAGACAATCAATTGTCCAAATTATTATAATATATATATATGATGAAATTGGAGTGCTAATAACCCTAGTGTGAATTACTGCCAGAAATAATTTACAAATGAGAGAATTGATGACAGGCGAAAGTTGCATTGTATCGCAAAAGAAATTTGCCTGGGATGGGACTAGAACCAAAACCCACAGTTTAGATCTGCGGGGCGCTAATCCATTGCGCCACACGCAAGTGATGGGTTTTGTTCGGTTTTACACTTTAGCGTAAAGCGCAATACCGTCCATATCACGAGGTGATCCACATACGAAATTTGATACGAAAGCAACTATATATAAACAAGTATGAGAAATTGGAGTGCTATTAACTCTTGTGTGAATACTGCCAGAAATAATGACAAATTGAGAGAATTGATGACAGCGCTGAACGTTGCATTGTTAATCGCAAAAGAACTTTGCTGTGGAATGGAATCAACCCACAAAAACCCCAGTTTATGATTCTCGGGTTGCGCTAACCATTGCGCCACCACGGCACAGTGATGGGTTTGTTCGAGTTTTAACTTGAGGTTCAGAGCGCCATGCCGGCCATATCACGAGGTGATCAAACATACGAAATTTGATACGAAAGCAACTTGATAAACAAGTGTGAGAAATTGGAGTTGCTAATACCCTCTTGTGTGAATTACCTGCCAAAATAGAAATAATTTTACAAATGCGAGAAATTGAATGAAGCGCGAACGTTGCTTGTTTAATCAAAAAAGAACTTTGCTGTGGATGGGACTCGAACCCACAACCTCCGTTTAGATCTCGGGTGCGCTAAGCATGCGCCACCACGGCAAGTGATGGGTGTTTGTTTCGAGTTTTTACACTGAGCGTTCGGAGCGCATATGCGTCCATACACGAGGTGATTCAACATACGAAATTGATACGAAAAGCAACGTATTTATAAAACAAGTGTTGAGAAAATTGGAGTTCATATAATCTTGTGTGAAATTACTGCCAGAAATAAGTACACAATGGAGGAAAATTGATTGACAGCGCGAACGTTTGCATTGTAATCGCAAAAGAAATTGCTGTGGAGGGAACTCGAAACCCACAACTCCCGTTTAGATCTCGGTGCGCTATCCATTGCGCCACCACGGAAATTGATAGGTTTGTTCGAGTTTACACTTTAGCGTTCAGAGCGCAATGCCGTCCATATCCACGAAGGTGATCAAACATTACGAATGAATTTGATACGAAAGCAATTTATAAAAGTGTGGGAAATTGGAGTTTGCTAATAACCTCTTTGTTGTGAATTACTGCCAGAAAATTTATGACCCAGCGCGAACTTTAAGTGTAATACAGGTATATGTTTGGAATACCAAATTCTTGAACCAAATCTGCACGAACACACGTAATTAAAAAACTGTGTATTATAAAATTCAGATAACTTATGACAAGGCCATTTGTTTGTTTGTATAAAGGGTATTATTTCTGACATTTGACGGCAGAAGTGGGGGCCTCGTCCGGGAATGAATTGAGATAAATTTGAGCCTTTTGTTCAGAATTACAAATTAAAAGTGTGATAACATTGTAAACATTGTGCTCATTTGGTATCCAAAAATTTTGTGTGTATTTACAGTACCACTGTATAGTTTGGTTGGTATAATCTTTGGGTTAGTACGTGACCAGGTACAATGGAGTTTAAGGGGGGAAGCTAGTCGAACCACACATTTACAAAAAAAACTTGTTTTTCTCACTAATCAGAATAGTATCTCAAGTGTAGGGTTTGTATGCAAACCATAAACCTTGTTGCATAAAATTAACATGCAAAATGTGGAGAACACGGGGGGAAAAAACATGTGCCGTTGCCATGGTAACGGCCGCCAACTTGGATTGTAAAATTTGCGATATGTCAATAACGGGAACAGTAATTTCTCAAGAAGTTTTAATTCTATGAGTGATGAAACAAAAAGCAATTTTGAGCTGAGGTTTAAGCTAGTCATGAACAAAATTTTACCACATACTAGCATGGTAAAGCAGGGTAAAGGTGTACATCTGAAACAAGCAGAAACCATAATAATGGTTTGGTCAAAAGATCAAAATGAACATGTTCCCAAGGCTTGAATTCAATAAGTTTGGTCCATTGTGTACTCCTAAAGATAGAGAAAAAACAGTGAAAAAATGAAGTGGCCTACCCCCCTATGGACTGTTCCCGGGTGACCAAAATACGACGAAATGAAACAAAATGGAGAAAAACGCCAATTAAGTTTGATAAGTAAGTCGTTTCAAGAGTTTTTAACGTACACAAGTTCTTAAAATCAATTAATGTCTATGTCACAGGCTCCAGCCTGGTTAGGCGATTTCCTCATTCTCATAAGTTTCATATAATTTTTTACGTCTTGATCGCTGCTTTACACATCGACTCTTCGGTGATTCTGGCGCGGCAGTCATGTGACCCGTTGCAATGGTAATGGGGACAGCTTGGATTGAAAAAACATTGCGATAACTCAAAAGGATGCACCCCTATTGAGATGAAACAAAACGCAATTGGAGTGAGTTTTAAAGGACCAACTTTGTGTCAAAATCCCAATCTGAAAACATCCCCTTGAGACTAGGATGTCCCCCCTTAATCCAGAAGAGTGTATTGGGCAACTAACTTGGGAGAAGATTGGAGAAGATTGATGAGCTGAAAAAGCGAGTTAATGAAGTTTGAGTTAGCCAAGCATTTAGGACTTGATGTAAACATGCTATGAGAAACGGATTATCAAAAATAATCTGATAAAAAACTTTAGTCCAGGAAGATGTTGGGATGATGAATATATTTGGAAAATATTCAGGGCTTTGGAGCCAGAGTGATGAAAGTTGATATTAGTTGAAAGTACTTTGAATTCAAAAAGGAATTAGGAAAAATGAGTTGAAAAATGGAAATGAAAAATAAGAAAGAAATAGAACAAAAGCAAAAAGCAATGACATGGCAAATTTAAAAGGAAACAGAAAGAACAGGGAATTGAATCGAAAAAGAACAAATTGCAAATACAGCAAAAAAGATAAGGAAAAGAATTAGACATGCAAAGCAAAAGAACTGAGGACAAAAGAGATGGAATGCAAATGCAAATGGAATGAGAAAGAAAAAGAAAGAACAGAAGCTCAGTTAGGTTTAGAAAAATTGATTTGACAACAAACCAGGCTAGCTCAATCAGAATTCTTCCAAGCCCTCTGTGGGTTTTGATGCAGCGAAAATATTCGCCTGATTCCAAAAATTTAAAGAAAAAGTAGTAGACAAGTACTTCTTACACTTTTGAGAAAAATTGCCAATAGCTTGAAAATGGCCCAAGGAGTCTTGGACCTTATTGCTACAGTCAGTGTCATTGATAAAAGCAGAAAAATTTATTTCGGCCATTGTCATTAGACAGAATGTAGGGACTATGACGAGGTTAAGCAGGAAGTGCTAAAAGCATATGAATGGGTACCAGAGGCATATAGACCAAAAACAATTCAGGTCTGTCAGAAAATGAACGACCGACGCATGTTGAAAATTGCCGTGTAAAGGAGCAAAATGTTTGATCGCTGGCTTCTCTCAACAAGAAAAGTCGGGCAAATTTTGTTTAATTAGGAGTGGAAGAGTCAAACAGTGCTAAATCTTTATATCAAAACAAATATGATAGAACAAATTATAGTGTGCGTGAATCTGCATAAAGGCCGATGATTATGATGTGACAATAAAGTTGAGTAATACTAATAGGCCTGGCCAAGAATTTACAAGGTACAACAAGTACAACGATACGTCAGGTTCTAACAAGCGTCTCATGGTAGCACTCAGGCGGGGAAATCCCAATCAGGTTATCAAGAAAAGGAGAGCAAAGAAGAAAGTAATGATGTTAATCAAAAGCATGAGATGGGATCTCAAATCACATTTCACATGCCATCACTGTAAAAAGCCACGGACATTACAAAGTAAAGGTTTGTTGGAAGCTACATGTCTATCCAACCAAAAAGGAGGGAGCCAAAGTGAGTTCAAACCAATAGGTTGTGCAATTACTTTGAGGCCAAAAATCCATTATTCGTTCAAAAACAGAAATTCAACAAAAGGGAATTGACAAAGAAAAAAGTCAGGGATGACTTTAAGCCTTTGTTTTGATAGAGGATTTGTGTTCACTTTCAAATGATAGTGTGGATCAAAGCCTATTCAACTTAGCGGGACAATTGTGTATTGGAAGATGCACTTTCCATTTGATATTTGTGTCCCACAGGAAATAGTGCATTGATTCAGGGGAGAGTATGGATTGATTAGTGTTCCTCTTAACAAAATGAATTTGAATAAAATCAGACTTGATTGTTGAAAAAACAATTGGTATTAGACAATGAAAGAAACTTCCAGTAAAAGGGGTATCAATGTTGTTAGGAAGGATTTGGCAGGGGAAAGTACTCCCAGACCTGTCTAGCGCTAGATTTTAAAACAAGGTGTCCAGTGGACCCCTTAGCAACCTTGAATTCCAAAATTTTGGGGTCCGTACTGAATTTTGGAGGGTTCAAATTGGGCGATTCACTTTGCCATGTTGGATTACGCGCAAAACATTAGATTTGTCATATGGGCAGGTGGCAGGAGGATTAATAGTCCCCCGGACTCACAGTCAGCCTACCAATGTGTGAACAATTAGGGCAATCGATTCAGTTGACTCTCACGCAACATTAGTCACTCTTTATTCCGTGTCGTCTATGGAGGCCGGACTAGGATCCTGCCGGACCATATATCCTTTCACACCCCCCGGCTGGATCCAGTGTATATGTCATTTTTTGCTATATTTACCCCCGACCTGTCCTTAAGTTGGAAATTGTTACTAAAAGTAGTCTATAAGATAAATTAGTTTAGGAGATATTTTACAGAGTACAAAGAACACTTTGGTAAATAGGAAATTGTTTTGTCTATTACCTAAGCTGATGTGTTTCACTTTAACTGTAGTAAATGTACATGTGAAATGATTCTCTGCAATTCTTTTCTAATAAAGAATGACCACATTATTCAACCAATGTGTCACGTCTATTCAATTCTCAACCAGGAGGGGCTTATACCTCCCATTCGGTATGGATTCAGTTATAGCCGGGAGCCACCATCAAACCTTTTCGACCCATAAGCAGTTTATTACGTTGTGCTGCCGCCGAAATTCCTAGGGGTGGTTGGCACAAGACTAAATTCTTTCCACATTTCTTCTGATTGGACCTCATACTAGTTCCACTGACTTTACGCCAATGTCCATGGCATTATCACTGTGTCAGTGTCGCCTAGTTGCCGTGGTTTGCACCCTCTATCTCGGCCATTTAAATCTTGTCAAAAAATTCGGCCGTTTTCGTCGTAATTCCCTACAATCAGCGTTAAGTGAGCTGTTGATATCAAATTGTCTAGGAACTATGTACCGGGGAGAGAAACGATCGGGAATTCGAGAAAGCCGTTGAAACCGGGAATACACATGGCAATCTGCAATTAGCATATGTAATCAGCTCACTTTATAATATATTGTGGGTATGAAATTGTGAAAAATGTCTCATATAGGTTTTTTCTTTTTGGGATTAATTATGGTTACATTCTACACGAACTCATCCCATTTACTAAATGATTGTGGGAATTACTGTATGTGGTATTGAGACGAATTTACTGGCTAGCGTTTACGTTCGCACGTCGGAGATTGTGGCCCGAAATCATGCTCCAGACAATGACCAGTTTATTTATCATAAGGCGCATTCAATATTTTTCTACTTCAATCCACAACTCTGATGTTTTTCTGATTTCCAATACTACAACTTAAAATACAATAAAATCATAAACTAAATTTTGTTCCTGGCGATGGAGGGGGATTCAACCACGATTTAGTAACAAAGAACGAGCGCCACACAGAAACACGCCACGCCCAATCCGAGGCCGGAGGAATTAGTCGTTTGTAATACTTCAATATACACATTAACGGAATATAAGGCGGCACACATAAAATGAAAATAGCGCCCTATGAGACTAGTTGAAAATATTGCTCCTGGAGCAGTATTTCGGCCAAAATTCCACGCATCGTACGTCTTACATTTTTTCCCGATCATTATCCACAAATTATGCACACAATCTTATGAAAACAGCTGTTGGTTTGATTGTAAACATCGCATTTTGTGCGCAATAGTTCGTCTATGGTTTTGGTTATCCGCACCGAAAGAAAATATAGAAGAAAGACAACTTAGCGCGACCTGTCCCAGATCCCATGGTTCCCAGGGCCCGCTAAGGGATAAGTTTGATGAGGAGATGAAATTTACCAGCATGTGCAGTAGTAGGGCACTAGGTCAATAACCGAAAAGCCTCACAGGAAAACAGTGAGGGGGGGGAGGTGATGAGTCCAAAAATACATCATTTACCCCAGTCAGGGAATTGAAATCAACCTCCATATTTGTATGAAAATAATTATAGTTATGGTGGCAACTATGAGTTTATTTAGTAATTAAATTTGGCAACGGAGACCTATGTTCTGATAGATTACTGCCTCAGGCGATCTGTAATTAATAGCGCCTCAGTTCGGCAGTGGGAGAGTTTTCTTGGATCTGGCTTATCAAGAAACCCCAGGAGAATCAGTTGGTGGTTGGACGTCGGTCAAGATGGAGCAGTTTTCTCCATGTCGATTCTCGTATTTTGAAGACGATATATGTGTACTTAGTTTTTACAGCGACCCTTGTGTGCAAGCAATGTTGGCGTTTGGGCTTAAAGGGGCGTGTTTCGATCGTTTTGGGACCCCACGATTTACCGGAAGTAGTATCGAAGTTGATATCGAGAAAGACTGTATTTTTCTCATGTCGTCCTAAAAACTGAAGCCCTCAATCATTTCCTTTAATCCCAAGATATAAACAAAAACACCCGTTCATTTTAGTGGTTAACCATCACTATTAGCAAAGTATTGAAATAGGGCTTTGCACATGCATTATTGCGTATGCCATCAAAAACCGAAGTTTGTTTCCAACTTTTTTTGGGTACTTGAGGGGTGATGTACAAGCGCCAGGCTCGTATCAAGTAGAGACACGATACACATAAATCGAAAAGCACTTGTGAATTCAACTGAAGCTCAACTCAACTTCTGGTCGCTGACAAGCTTTTCATAAGCCACGCTTGTGGATTAGCCGTCACTGGCCGCATGTTGAATTTTGTTAGTGACATTTTAACTTTAAGTTCAGACTGCCTTAGTGTCTACGTCGCTTTATGGTAGCTTCGTTGGTAAGCAGTTTATTTCAATACAAATCCCGTCTACGGTCATGATTAGACTTACTCCAGCTCGCGATAAAAATTGCGCAAAAATTCATGGACATGAAGTTTAATTTATCCCATGTGGGAAACCACACATGTGATACACGTTACTGAACATTTCCATTCTTCTGACACCCGCGAACAAATTCAGGGTTTTTCGGACTGTGCTTAAAATTAGGTTTAAATGCATGTTACGCCTACTAAATAAGTTCTAGGAAATCTCATATCTCACAAAACTGAATAACTATTTTTCCGAGATTAATCAATTTTATGAAATATGAACATTTCACCATTTACCTTTTGATTGTACTTTATATTTGGGTACTTTGCTTTGTTTTTTATGTTGATATTTGATCCACACCAACAGTGATTCTAATTTGTCGCGGACGTGACTATAATAAAGTGAAGAAAGTCCCCACAAATTCCTGCTGTGTTCAATGAAGTTTTTCCCCTGTGTTTGAGTATTGTAGGCTAGGGCATTCTGGCGTTTATTAAACAAATCATACATGTAGGAAGAGCGTTGAGGGACTTGGTCCCCATAAATATCTAGTGTACATTTCTAGCCAGTTAGGCCAAAAAAAAGAAACAAGTCTGTCTTCCTGTAGCAGGTCTGAAAAATGAATGCGCAAAAAATGCGGTTTTTTATTTTTATTTTGCAATTCAACTTGAAATGGGAATTAAAATTAAATTAAATGTTTAATTTTTAACAAAAAACTTCAGGCAGAAAAAACATCAAAACAATAGCCTGGTTTCTTTTCAACGTTTATTAACAGAAACATTTATACCAGTTTCATATATTAAAATGGTGAATGACATTATTCTACAGGCACTCTGTGAATCTTTACTGAAAAAAATTCCAGTCAAAATGCACCGAGTTGATGTAATAATAAATGGTCATCAAAGAAACAAGGTGTAACATGGTCACTTCAATTTTAAATACAATCAGGGCCGGGGACTTGAATGGCAATGGATGGGGAGTTAACATTTCCAAAAACACACCTCGTGTGCAAGGTCCTGGGTAATCCCTGGTACCCAGGGCCCGGGGCATTTTTTTTAAAGGTGCATACAACATTAAATTTTACTTCAAAAAAAACTTAAATAAACAAAAAAACAGAACAAGTAAAAAAAAAACGATTAATTTTAAAAATTAAAAAAAAAAATATCTATACACAAGAATCATGACAGAGATCACGTAACCAATTTGGAGACAAAGCTTGTGAAATAGTCCATAATAAATTATGACAAAATCAAGATGTAACACATTGGGCGTGGAATCAATCGGAAGACCAAATTCGCAGCCAAAGGTCACTGTTTCACGTATAGATGGTTGCAGACTTTATGCCCACCAAATTTCATCGCATCTTTAATGCACAAAAAAGGTATAAAGTTTCTGATGACAATCAATTCCCGTCAAACATATGGATTGGCAATGACCAGTACAACTTGTCAACTACGTGAAAAAATACAACGGCAACCGCCGTGAACGCACCTCAACTTCACCATTACATTGACGTTGCTCTGTTTGGTCGATCACGGGGTTATGCTCAGATCCGAAATGCCCAGTTCGCCCCTCATGAATTTATCGAAAACAGTGGGAAATGTCACTGTTCCTCGACTAGGGTAGTACGACCATGTCTTTAACAAATCGCCATTTAATAAAATAGAGGACGATACAAATATTGACGTGTCTTCCTTTGGCCTGGATTTCACGGTTGTGAATACACGTGGATTGCTCCATGCATCGCTGTTTCCGTCCTCCTGGCCCCCATTCCTACTTTGGAATATATTGGCAAATAGTCCTATGGAGAAGACAATGTGATTACATTTGTTTTCACACCAGTAGTTTGTTGTAACGGTCCCAGTAAAGCTTTTTTTTTTTTCCGGAAATGGTTTCTGTTTCATTCGACGGGGATTTTCATTTGTTTTTTGTACAATATAACAACAACACACAAGCTAACGCGGGGTTTTAAGGCGGAAAAAGCACTGCGCGCGCGTCCACGGGAAACAGACTGTTTCTCTTCTTTGGCCTTAGAGGATTTTGGAGGTCATGTTCCTCGAGCCCCCCCCCCCCCCCAGCCCACATTTCTTTTAAACCGAGCTTTGACAAGACTAAGCCCTGTACACGCTCTCACCTAATCTATCAACTTCTGTACTCTTCTCCAACAAAAACCTCCCTTGTCCAGATGCTCTTCAGCCTGGGTCCCTCCTACTCAAAGAGAGCTCCACCAATAACCCTATTTTTGACTAATTTCAAAACCCTGCCTTCTGTTTCTTTCCTCTTCCACTTTGGAAGTTCCGGCACTTTTCCAATTTTTCATTTGCAAATCTCTGCAAGCCTGTCCTGCTCAGCCACAAACTCCTCTTTGTACATTCAGAGATTTTCGGAACTAGAAATAGCCCTAGATGCCATGTGTTGCGTCTGGGCAGATGAAGGGGGCTAGCTGTACATTTATAGAGGTTGTGGCGCCCCCCCTGGGGCGCATGGGGACATGCTGGGTATAGGCATGTGCCATCCTATTCATGGAGTATCTCATCAATGTGAAAATTCCAAGTAACGTTTCAGGGCTTCCTGGGGTTGTGTTGAAGGTTTCAGTGTAATTTGTACATGTCTGACTGTTTTGATGTTTGCCACATATTTTGTGTTATGGCTCCTTGCTTGAGAATGATGTTTTTGATGAAGGATTCTGGTGCTGAGAGATCATTACCCATAACGGGGAATGCATCACCTACTGATATTTTGAGGTTTTTCATCATACATCATCATGGTAATGGAGAGCTGGCCTAGTGGTTAGGGGCTGCCTATGGCGCATAATATACCAAATCAAAAATCCCGGGTTCGAATCCCCTGTGGGGTCACTTGCTGGATTCACTCACTCGGGTGCTCAATTCCTGGATTTATCTGTATAAAAAACGAGCTTTGATTAAATACAGAATACCGCTCTCCTCCAGGTTCACTTAGAATTGGGCAAATTAATCATGAAAGCATCCCTCTTCGGAAGGGGACGTTAAGCCGTCCGGTCCAGTGTACAGAGAGTCACACTGTACATGTCCATCGCAGTAGTGTCGAATAAGAGTAGCGTGTAAACCCCCTGATTTTTCCCAATCCGCCCCCAGCTTAAAAAAAAAACGCGGGCCATGTTAGGAGCTTCCGTATCATAAAGATACAACGCGGTCCCGGATCAGCTTACACAGTTGAACAAAATCCTGACACCACCACCAGCCATTACGACTGACTTGTGGGACACGAACGAACGAACGATCATATAATTAATTTGGCATCCGTGTATCGCCATCTTTCATTCACACCCACCCCCCTTGGTATGTAATTCAAATTCAAATCCCTTTCGTCTTGCACGATGTATTTATTTGATACGAGCCCCGTCTGGCCTATAACACCAATTTTTTCGAGAAAAATGACTAAAATTTTAATTAGTATTTTGAATACTATTAGTGTCTAAAATTATTATTATAGGAAGCTGAAAGAGGAAGGAAAATAATACGCCCCGTGTGGGGGTGCGCACCAGGATCGCCGTGTCTTGGCTCGCACTCTCATCCAACTTCGCCAGCGGATTATTGTTTGTCAGTGTTGGATAACTAGGTACACCTTAACTACTAAATTGTTTTTTAACTTTTGCGTAGCGAATAATGATTCGACTGTGTTATGAACGTCTCGTAGACGTCAAAGGCAGAAATACCTTCAAACACAAATAAATGATCCTTGGTGCACAAGTGCTCTAAATTTTTATATAATAAAACAGTTTTAAAATGATCTTCAATTGATTTTGGTTCAAGGAAGTTGGAATGTCCAAAACAAAATTAAACAATAAAATTACAACTCAATATTTATATTAATATTACTTACTTAAAGTTCAGTATTGTCCAGAGTTTCAAAAAGCGTTGCAGTTCACGATGATATCACAGCGAAAACCCCAAATGACAGCGCATAAGTCAACCAATGTCCATGGTGTATTCCATGCGAATCTTTTGAGACTTGAAGGTTGTCCGGCTTTCAGAGACGACAGGTTTCCCTCGAGACACTATAGTTCCACAGTAAGAAATCCAGGTATTCTCCCACCATCGTCCTGCCGCAACTGTCCTCATTTATGACCACAAGCTGGAATTCCTTTATGAATTCCCAAAACTAAAGCTCTTCTGGCGTAAACGACGGATCAGCATACAGTTCATCAGCTATCAGCGCCGGTGTCATCCAAAGTTATTAAAAAATTCCTGGCACCATGTATAACACCATCTACCATTATAGTAGATTAAACCTAGCTATCACTAAGACTGCTATAGCTCCAGATTACAACTGCTGTCCTCAGTCCTTCAGTCACCAGTACTATTACCTATCACACACTATATTCCCTTTCTAACATAATCATTACATCATCATCATGCATAATTATACAAAAATATAAATGCAACTAAAAAAAATAAAAAAAATTATATCATCTGAATTACCTCACTTCACATTATAACTTCTATGGGGGAATCCCCAGATCATGCAATGTTTTGATCCTTAAAGCATACACAAGTTGACTCAGTTTACTAAGTTTACATCTTGGGAATTCCCACTCCACCTATTGTGCAATCTAACCGGTGCACTTTACACAAACAACTCTAGCTATCCCCTTTCTCTCTTTTATAGTAAAAAAAAACTTTCCTGTGAGAATCTTTTCTCAATAAATTGAGATATAAATATTTTAATCAAAATTTGAGGTAATATAACACTTAAAAATCTTAAACATATACTATCAAATCGTCAATTTGGTATCATTTGAGAGAAGAAGATTGTTTGGGTGACGTGTCCCGATCATCCGAATCCATCCGAATACGCTCCGAAGACGAATAACGACGCGCGATAAACATGTGCTCTAATTGTGATGCTCTACATCATTTCCTCCCCCTGATTTTGGTGCCCCCCCTCCCATGCCCATGTGACGTCAACGTCATTAAATAAATCAATAAAATTATTTTTGGCTCAGATGTCTGCTTGTTTCGTAATGTTTTTTTTCAGCGTTTCCAACCCTGTTTAAACCATTCTAAGAGTGTTCCATGCGATACAATGTGAAAAGTGTTTACTACTCATAGAATTCCAGGACCTGCTTAGAACCACACCCCGGCTTGACCGTCATCATCCGCCAGAGATTCTGAGCTTTGATTTGAGTTGTTGGACATTTACCTTTAAGAATCACACAGGTGCTTTTTTCGAAACCGGCCTGGCGATTCGAAATTCCCCGATGGCCGACGGTACCATTTAAAATATAATTTTTAAATTTGATACTAAAAAGTATGTTGTAATACCTCGTTTTATTGGTTTGGGGTGCTGGAATTCATTTCTTTTCTGACGACATCTTTTTATCATTAGAGATCCATGTTAACGGTAAGGATTTGGAATTCCAAATTGCCTCCGGCAGTCATATGACAGTACAACAGTTTGGATGAACTTAACCTAGTATTATGTTTAATACCTCGTTTTGGGGTCTTTTTAGGTCCTGGGAAATCATTTCTGACATCGTTTTAATCACGTAGGATACAAGGTATGGATTTGGAATTCCAAGTGGCCGCCGGCTGTCATATGTTTAGTACACATTTTGAAAGATTCATCCTAGATTAATGTGTAATACCTTGTTGTAGATGGTTGTAGGTGCAGGAAATCCATATTTTGACACCCTTTTTATGAGTAGAGAACCAAATTATGGTCAAGGAATTCAATGAGAACATTCATAACAATGCTGGACCATCTCCGTTGTTGCAGCCCACAACTTGTAGTAGGAGTACTTTTTCTGAGTACTAGTATGAGTAACGAGTCTTTGACCCCTGAGATGAGTACGAGTATGATTATTTGGACCTGAGTACGAGTAACGAGTATGAGTACAGCCAAATTGAACGAAGATTACGATGGCGATAACAATGATGATGATGTACTCCTGTCACCAAAGACTTGAGAATGATGTATACTTTAACCTGTGAATTTGCCTCAAAATTAATTTGTTTGATTTTCTTCAGACAAAAACACGTTTCAGTTGTTTTACCTGGAATATGCTGGTTTGGGGCCGTTTGCCTACTATCCAAGGACTTGGATGACTAAACTGTGTCAATGCACGTCATCTTACTCCTAAGAGATGCGTATGCCTCCTGGGTATTACATTCTAGTATCCATACTCGGGTATAAAATATGTACCTGTACACATAGTCTTGTACCTTAATGCATACCACGATGTGGTCACATGCTTGAACCCATACCCATAGCCATCAAGGCATGGGCTTGTATCCATCCTGTAGCCATGGTCTCATACCAGCTCATACCCTCCTATCCGCACTATGGTCTCATACCCCTACTCATAACTATCTGCAATTGGGTAATCATTAACCCAGTTATAAAGATCTCCCTTTGAATGCCACAATGCTTTTCATTTTGGGGGGACAAAACAATTTGAATAATGAGGGTAAAATACAACGTGCTCTGATGGCAGGGTCATTAATGTAATATTGAGTACATACAATTTGTAAGGTTCGCTTTCAGATTTTGGAAGTTCCTGTGTTCCAATTTTGAGTGTGAACTTTGCGCCCAGAATTACTTTTAGCAGACTTTTTCTTTTTCTTTCAATTTAACAACATATATCCCCAAGATGCCAAAGTATTTCTGAACACAAAACATCCATTTTTAAAAGCTTCATGTCTTTATGATAGGGATATGCAGGGTAACACACCTAAAACACCTAAATCTGGGTGTTACATTGTATCTGCTAAAACAAGTGCCTGCCACATTTCCCACATCTGTACATGTAGCTAACACTATTGGATCAGTACATGCAGCACCTATTATTTTCAATTACAATTTCATCAGCATTAATAACTTCTACAAATGCACTAGATTATTTTAGAGATACTAATACTTTCCTGTGAATTTGATTTTGCTTTACAAAAAAACCCACATTTTAAAGGCACCTCATTGATTTGCTAACTCAGACAATCGAAAAACAATCATCAATATCAGATCTTGCATGTCTGTATGAAGTATAATTCTATTCTAGCATTCCCCTAATTTCGAAATAGTTGAGCTATATCAAACAAAACAAATTTTAGATATTGAGATTTGTCTGAAACCTGTCTATTTTTTTAAAATTTGAGTGAAACTCACAATTTGTTTAAATGATCAACTCAACTTTATATTTGGATTTTTGTGACTTTCCCCTTGTCTAGTCGTAATCCATGCACTCACTTATATTTTGGTTGTAGTGTGAGTACTTTTCATGCGTACGAGTATGAGTACGAATACTTGACCCTGAGTACGGGTACGAGTATGAGTATTTAGTCCTGATTACGAGTACATAGGGTACATACACAAGCACAATTTTAAATCCAGAGTACGAGTATGATGTACTAACCTTTGCCTGAGTACGAGTATGATAGATTACCCAGCCTGAGTACGAGGTATGAGTACTAGACACTATTGTACTCGTCATCGAGTACGGTATGAGTAATTCGTACTCGAGACTCTACACATTCTGGGTTGCAAGCCATCTTGGATTTCAATGGCCGCCACCCATTTACTACTTTTGCCTATATCGCCATTGGGTCCCTTGAGATTTCTAAATGCAAAGTCCCTGGTGATCTCCTCCCGTTTTTAGGGTCAAATATTTCAATGACAACACACCATTGATAACAATTTCTGAAGAACCATTCATTGCGGCCAGCATCTTTGAAATTTTCAAATGGGCCGGCCGCCAAGAAATGGTTTTATTACATACATTCGCCTTTGAGAGGTAGAAGCATGATTCTGGGGTCTATACCCCTGTTTACACAGGTCCCAGGAATCCAACAAGGACAAAGTACTTTACTGGTTTCTTTGTTTGTGGCAGCCATTGGTTGTTTGGTTGAAATTAATTCCCGTCCTTTTTGAGATAGGACAGCACCATTTAGAAATATTAGGTGATCAATTGAACAAACAACAAGTCCATTGGGTACAATGTGAGTATGGCGGCTTTGACCATTTAGAAGCGGCATTTAGGCCAAAACACAGTACTGACATAGTTTGTAGTGAACAAATGTGGCGGTGACAGAGTTGGCAGTGTCATTGGTAATACATGGTAGGTGGTGAAACATGTATTTAGCATTGTTCCTTGAAATGCATCTATGACGTGTCTGACCTATCGATAGCCACATGTATATCAGTCCCGTATGTTACACTATTTTGTCGTAATTTGAGACTTTAGTGCTGGTTGGCTGATGGTGTATTATTGGCAACTGGACATTGCTGTGGTGTCATAATTGGCATTGAACATGCTGATGGTGTCAGCGTTGGCAGTGTTATAATTTGAGTGCCATAGCTTGGTGATCATACTTGGGCATTGCCATTTATATTGGAATGTTATGTTTTGGTTGGTGACATAGTTGGATCACTCATCATCAGAGTCAATCTGTTGTCTTCTTTCTCTGATGAAACAGGTGGAGAGTCCTGGTCATCTGAATCATCGTCCTCCAAATCACTTGTATCACGTCTCTCTTCTTCATCTCACAGAGCTTCGAGAAAGATCGGGCTATAACAACCCTCCAAATGGTTCTAAGTTCAAAGAGTATAGAGTCCATCCACTGTCCATCCAGTTTGGAGAGGGATCATGTCTACAAACAGGGAGTATCTCTGCTATCTCCATATACACCTATAGTTTCTCTTTACGGATGTGTTGTTGTATGCTGCATGACAGTATCGGCAGAGGTGCCACATAACCCTCATCACAATTTCTCCCTGATGAGAGTGAACCTGAGGCTGTCACCACTCTTGAAACTCGGTCGACCATAGATTGCACAATTGGAAATTCTCGAAACCAGAAACCAGCAAACAATTCCTTATTGACCTCCTAGGCAATTCCTAGGTCTGCTGCGTAGGATGGTGGAACTTTTTGGAGGCTTCTGCATCACTTTGATAGTTTTCACCTTCATCACTGTCCACCTTGACGGCACTAGTGTACACAGTGGGTGAAGGCATGTAGGGCCAACTCCATACCCTTACTCCTGAGTAAGACATTTCGTAGATTGATTGCCGTCTCTTGTTTCCTACCATTGTCAAAACAGTATGGTCTATCTCTCTCTTATCGTGTCCAAACATAGTGGTTCTCAAATAATGATCCAGCCAGAGATGGGTACATCCGTCCTGGCTGCTTCACTGAATTCCTCACGGTCCTTGTTTGTGCATTGTTTGCTCCCTCAGCAGTGGCACGACAGAGGTGTTCCATCTGCGGTGCTGTTCCACAACCACTTAGTATCCTGATCTGCTTCCTATAGCTCCACTTCTGCAAGGAACCTTAGATCGGCCAGTTCGGTTCCAATCGGTTGAGGCATCGCCATTTAGCCAACGCTGGGTACAAGCTTCTGGCATGGTTTTGATCTTTCCCATACAGGGCAGTCATACTCTGCACATGATTGCACAGGGCAAGTGCCATCGATCTTAGGGTAATTGGGGAGCGGCCACACCCCATCTGGTGACAGTGAGTTTGTCAAGATGTTATTGCGTGAACTTTACCTTCGACTTTCGGTCTTTCTTCATTGGGTCTTATCAGAGAGAGGGGCGGTCGAAGGTGACTCCTAGGTAGACGGTTATCACACTTGCTTCTACCAGGGAGGTGGCAGGCCCCAATTACCAAACACCAATATGCACAGCAAAAAAGGAGGGGATTTATACAACAGGACCATGGAGGAAGAAAAAAAGGGCACGGGAACGCAACAAAGGAAAAAGTAGAAACGAGGGGAACAGTAGGAAAAGAAGGACGGGAAGGATGGGACGAAAAATCTTAGGGAAGTCGGGGAAAGGGGAAAAATACACCACCAATAGAGAAGAAGATGGAAAATAAACCAGGATGCGAAAATAAACGGAGCGAAGGAAAAGAGAGAAAAAAACCAAAAGGGGTGAAATCAAAAAGAAAAGGGGGGAGGGGAAGGGAGGGAATGGGAGGGAAAATGGAGAAGAAAAAAGAGAGAAAGAAAAACAACGCAGAAGAGCAAGAAGAAGGGGAAGAGGGAAAGAGGGGGGTAAGGGAAAGGAAAAGGAAAAATAAACTATAGGAAAGAGAAGGAGCAGGTGAGAAAGGAGGAGGTAAGAAAGAAGGAATAGGGCGAGAAAAAAGCTCCCACCCACCTATTTTACCCAAAAAAGAACATAAGTCTATTCTAACATTGCTTTCAGACTACCACATGCTGCCCGGGAGTTCCAGACCAGGTAATTAAATAAGCTGTACATTTGGCTTCATCACAAAACATCATCATCACATCAAAACAAGTCACACGGAAAAATTCAACAAACACACATCAAACCATTCATCAATTTCACTTTCTCACGGGTCAATTCAACGGATCCAATCATTCAATCAGTTGTTGTGGTTCGGCTCGAGTTCATTCAGCTTTCATTACAATTTGGCTTCATCTATTCAACTTTCATCAACATTCACCAAAAAATCACCATTCTACTCAAATCATCACCAAATCACCCATTCATGCAATCATTCATGCAAAATACATTAGCGGATCAATTTCAAAATTCCAACATTTGCAATTCACATTCCATCACAAACCATCACGGTTGGGCGTCGATGAAAGCCCACACAAACACGCCAGAAGGAACCGAAATCGAAAAGGAAGACACAAGGAAAAACATAAACAAACTTTTTTCTTGATATAGTATATTGGATTTGCACGATAGTGGTTTTTCCTATCCCCAAGGTTATGGGATTGTAACACTTTCTTTTCTTTTATCCTTGTCCATCAAAATAAATATCCTAGATTTTTTTTTCCTTTTTCCTCATAAATAGAAGGAGGTGACTATTCAACCAACATCATCAAAAGCTTTGGGAGAGTCCTCTCTCTCCCCTTCATCTTTTCTTTCAACTTACCTCCTGCAGTCTCTCTTCACATTCTCCACTCTTCAAACAACCTGTGAAGTCTAGTCTCGGCAATCTTGGCGCTACATAATTCAAATCGTCTGCTAAAAACTACAGGTTCCTGCACTCCTATGTCGGTCGTTGGTAATCCTGCGTTGACAGGAGAGGTGCAAACATCACAACTCCACTTGTGGTAGAACCATTCTTGAGCCTTACGCCAACGGCCTCTTCTTTCTTCCGCCTCCTAGCTGAACAAAGAAACATCCTGTTTGCCAGCAATCCCCGGAGTACTCTCAGTCAAAAAGAGAGGCGATGTCCTTGGGTAATTTCCAGGATCTTATGTGCCGGAGTATCGCATCTGTGTATTAAACCAGCACGTCCTGTATCTGCTGAGGAGGCGGCGGAACACGCTCCGAGTTACCATAACCCTTCTAGAACCATCCTCAATGGGGTTGAATTAGGTTGAGTACTTGGCTTGTTGTTGATTGTGGGCGGCCTGCCGGTGTGAGGCGGGGGGCGTGCCTTGTTCTGGTATGCGGTGTTCGTCTATCCAGGTGTGATACGATTAGAGTAGGAGCGTTCAAACAGCTTGTAGGCGGGGGGGGGTTGGGCGGGGACAAAATCAACTGGCTAACGAGTGATTATAGTGTAGCCATTGGGATTTGGATGGATCTTCCGCATAGGGGTCGTTTAACGGAGTGGCCATAACATGTAGCCTCCTCCAGATCTTTGGACCTGTGGGAAATAAGGCCGCAATTGTAGAGCTCAAAAGCATTCCTTTGGCTACTGGGCCAAGATTTTTTAGTTGCTCAGTTAGAGATGTGGGTTTCAAGTGGGCCTTCGCGGCTTTATCGTGGGTGGGGTTGAAGCCTTTACCAACCGGATCCCACTTCGTCCCATTTGCAGGCAAGTGAAACCAAGGTCACCACTATACCTCTTATGGTTCTATTTTGATCTTCTTGTGGGTTTCTTGCATGCACTTCCATTTAAAGATAGTTGGTGGGCATCTTGGTTAGGTGTGACATTTGGCTGCTTTGGAGGTTTCTGTTGGATCCCCTCTGAGTTTTCGGATGGTAGACCATTTCTTGCTGTTATGGTCTATCGTGGGATTCCAATTTAAAATGTGCCAGGTTTTGATCTTTTCCGGGGAGATCCTCTCCGAGACTTCTCACCTTTAGCAGTTGTTCAGCCGAAAGGATCAGCTCAACATGGTGCTATACTCTTGCATATTCCTAGGCCACTTTCCTGAAGCCTGGTATATATTTCCGTCCACAGCCTCGGGATGATCTCCTGCGTCTTTTTTACTAGTTGGGCAAATTTGTCATAGTTATGGGGTTTTGGCAGCAATCCTCTCACGTTCTGACCCGGTCATCATTGAATCCTTGCCAGTCTGCTTCCCTGTGGTTAAGGACGGCGCTTAAAGGCATTTGTTTGGGTACCTTACTGCAGCGTTGACTTAACCGATTGGTCGATGTTGATTTTTGTGGAACAGGCATCCAGACCATCTTGCTACAAAGGTGATATGTTTTGCTAACAATAAGCTGATCAGAGGTTGTCCTCTATTCCAGCGGGCACTATGAAATGATGTCCGGCAGCTTAAGTCATGAAGGAGACGGAGATTTTGACTGTCTATCCATTCTCGACATCCTTGTCCCGTCTTTGTTAGTTTCATTGTAGCCCAATTGGGTACTATAGCTGTTGAAGTCTCCAATGAAGAAGTGAGGTTTGGTGGAATTCCAGGGTCTAGATGAGGTTGCTCGAAGTCTCCTAATGCGAGTTTTGTAGACAGATGTAACTAGACAGAACTGCTCATGGCTGAGGACTTCGGATTTGTTCATCATCAGACATTGGGTTGCTTCTACTTCGTACCTGTTCTCACAATATAGCACTTCCGTATTTCTGTCGATGTGGTTCGCTCCGGTGGCAAGGACCATTCCTTGTATGGTTTGGGCGGTGGTTATTGATTCCTCTGTCGGTTTCCTGCAGACATATGACATCGTCAATGCAGATTGTTACCCAATCCAGCAATGAGGTACTTTTGCACTGGAAAAACCCTCCTCATTCAATGACATAATAAGGCAGACCTTAGAAAGGCCGGCGTGAGTCTAGTCATGATAGGGGTATACTTAAGAAATGATGTTAATGGAACAGAGTTTGGAGTTGTAGAGATTACCGTTCGCTGCTTCGCTTTGCTTCGCTACGCAGCTTAACATGGAGACCGCACAAGACGGTTCTCTACTTCTCCCCCCAACAGTAGGGTTGACTGGGTGAAAGAAGACAGTTGTAGGAGATGAAACATATATCGCTGTCTGAGCGGTACGTCCAAGATTCCAAGAGAGTGGTTTGACAGCCTCAGGATCTCACTGCATACCATCAAGGATAAATGTTGTGGTGACGGTATATTGCACCTCGGCTGCAATGTTCTCACCCTTGCCACGTTACACACATGTCGTGCCGCATTACGACAACATATCTGCCGTAGATTGAACTATCGTTGCTATATGGAAACTGGCAGCTACTCCCGTTGTAGGTTTAGACTTTCCATCTCCACCTATGGACATGGATAGACACTAACATCTGGGCATTTAGAACACTATGGATTGATTGTCCGATTCTTCCGAAGCTCTTGCAGATGAAGTAGAGAGACTTGATACAAGTTATTTGGCCATAAATGCCGCTTCTAAATATGTCAATCCATCAACTCACGTCACATGTACCAAATGAATGGCTTTTGTTCAATGCTGACACTATATTCTATACTGGTGCTCTTATCTTCAATGGAGGGAATTAAGTTCAACCAACTAACCAGTGGCTGCCACAAACAAGAACCCAGTAAAGCTACTTTTGATCTTTTTGGATTCCTTGACTTGAAAACATGGGTAGGACCCCAGAATCATGCTTCTACCTCACTCAAAGGCGAATGGTATGGTAATATAATTCATTTTCTTGGCGCCATTTGAAATTCAAGATTGCGCCGCACATGTATGGTCCAGTATTGTTATCATGGGTCATTGTCAATTCCTTTACCCTAAAAACATCGGTGTAGTCAGGACACCATAATTTCCTCCTACGATCTCAGACCAAGATATAGGCAAACGTAGTTAATGGTGACGGCCATTTTGAATTCAAGATGTCTGCAACAACTAAATGGTCTAGCATTGTTACATGGATTCATTGAATTCCTTGACCTAACTTTGGGTCTCTACTCATAAAATTTGTAAATATGGATTTCCTGCACCTACAGGTATTTACACATAATTCTAAGGATGAGTCCTTCAAAATGTGTACTTTACAAATGACAGCCGCCGTCGGCCATCTTGGAATTTCCCAAATCCATACCATGTAAAATGGACCTCAATGATACAAACGAAGTCGAAATGAATTCCAGCACCATCAAAACCCCTATAAACGATGTATTAAACTAATACTAGGTTAAGTCAATTCAAATGTGTACTTTTCCTATGACTGCCGTCGGCCATCTGAATTTTCCAAATCCATTACCATTAACATGGACCTCTAATGATAAAACGAAGTCAGAAATGATTCCAGCACCTCAAACCTATAACTATGTATTAAACATAATACTAGGTTAATCATTCACAACTGTGTAGTCATTGACCTGCCGGCGGCCTCTTGGGAATTCCAACCCATACCATATAACATGGACCTCTAATGTAAAACATGTCAGAATGAATTCCGAGCACCCCAAAACCCCTAAAACAGGTATTACACATACTTTTAGGTATCAAATTAAAATTTATATTTTAGGCCATTACCTGGAATTTTCAACTAAGACACTATTGAAGAGCTTTCCGCCAAAAAGCTTAATCGTTTTTGGCTACGCGACCCTACGGTAGTTCAGGGACATGCGCCAGTGCTTGGTTGACCGTTGCCAACCGAAGGTATTTGGCTCTCAGAGCCTCTAAATCCTCTTAGTGACAGCCGCCATAGTACATAAAAGCAAACTAAACCATCCAGAGAAAACCGCGTGTAAAAAATAGTGGCTTTTAAGCAAATATGGAATACAGTCTGCCCGGGTGTTGGTGCGAACTGACGTGAAGTGACACACCAAAGCATTCATGCTCACAGCACCGTGAGAGCGTAAATATATGCTAATTCGCAATGAGGGTGCTCAAAACCCCATATATTTACAGGACATCACATTCAATGCGCGGGGGCTGGGTGGTGTTAGTGTATCTTAGTGTGCCGCCGTGTATTCAACTGGAAATCCGTGGATAGGGGGAAAAGCTGACTTCTTCATTCAAATGACTTTAAAGCTCGCTATACTTAACCGATTGGAATATCTTTGCAGCAAATTAAGATTATTGTTGAGGAAAGATTGTCTCTGTTATTGATGGCTCGGCTACGGCAGCCAGCAATGCTCGCCGGGTTCCAATCAGGGAGCAGCAGGCCATGGTCTGGTATCTATTCCCCCCCCCTCTGTTCGTCAGAAATTGTCTGACTACAGGCGCCTGTGCGGCGTGACATTGCCGTTTTGCCAGCCGAAAATTGGTTTACATCACCCTTCTGACATGTAGCAGACAGTGGTTTTTCCAGAATGTCCAGGTACACGAAGGCGTTTATGTTTCCATCTGGTACCACCATTGGTGTTTTTTCTCCATTATGAATACCGGCCCATACCATCACTTGAAGCCACCACCACTTTGAGAATTCGATTCCTGAATACAGTCATCTTTGAGTTTCTCGCCACGTAAATGCGCCGAACCTGTGTTTTTTCCATCTTGATGGTCACGGATTAGCGGTCTCGACAATAACAACACATTCCGCGCCATAGTTTCTGACTTAATCTTTCTGTGCTCCTAGCCCATTGAATTTTCCCAGTGAAGTCGATCAAATCTGTGGTGGACTGTTGTGGGAGTTGGACATTTGTGGTGGTGATTCGTCTTGTACGGTACCATCTTGAAGCAATCTGCAGCTCGTTGGCATTTCTGGGCTCTACGACGACTGATTTAAGCAGTTCGCGATCATCTCATCTGGCAGTCAATCGTGATCATCCTGGAGTTTTTCGTGGCCTTCAAATACCCCACCTCTCGCTGATGCTAGGGTTATACAGACGCGCACTCTGCGATGAAAAAACCGGCAGGCAATCAACGACATTGGCTTGTTTGTACCCTTCCCGTCGTAATGCAAGCACTCTTCTCTTCGTGCGTATGACAAACACCAACTCTGAAAAAAATGGGGCTCATTGCACACTGCCTTGGAGCAGGGAAGGAACAAACAACAGACGTCTGACCTTTTAGCTCCCAACATGGGCAATTGTTTACTTAAACAAAATTAATGCATGGATTACTTCGCCTGGGTAGTGGGGACTTCTTATGTAACCATTCACCTACTCTACATAGCTTACGGATTTTTCAATAGAAATACCTTTTAAAGATTGGGTCTGAAAAAAAATCAACTTTAGAGCAACAGTGAACAATGATTTGGTCGGGCGTGCGAGAGATTCCTGTTTTGGAATCCCATGGTATAATCGGTCCTTCTTTATACCCCTATTTTCCATGGAGATTACCAATTCCCTTCCAATCTTGTCAGCCTTGGCTAAAAAAACCAAAACCCCCTTTTTTCTCCTCCTCGGTGCAAATTATTTAATGTAGTTCAATTGACACTTATCTTCCAACTGATGGAGGTTGGGGAGGGAAGGGGCAGCACCCCTTCGGAAGCCGAAGTAGCTAGACGCCTAGTACGACGCTAGAATCTCAAAAGTATCAATATATATCTATCCTCGTCTTTCAATTGAAATCAAAATTAAGCACCAACATGTCATGATGCGATTAATGGTAGGTGACCTACCGACAATCTCGTGTCCCCCCCCACTTTACCCCATCAAATGACGGTATGAGCTTCGTGTATTCTGCCACCACATTCACAGTTTAGTGCACGACACTATTTTTTCCCCAAGCATTCGATTTTGGTATCCGAAGAAAGTTTATAATTTTTCTCATTACCAAGTGAAAATTTAAGAAATGCTTCCTCTTGATGTTTGAACATAAATTCTGCAAATGTGGTATTCCACATTTATTAAGGTCATTGCGTGATTTCAGCCTCCATTAATTCATTGTCACATAGCTATCATTGAGACAAGCTTATTCTCCAATTTTGAGCTCATACCGATCTTGTGGTTTGTGTTATGAATCAATTGCTCGTTTCCCACGGTCCCATATGCTACTGTGTTGTACTTTCTGTCCTTTTACGGACAGAAAATACAAATTGCGAATTTCTCCAAATTGCGGCCGACTTTGCACGTAATATCGGGTACACGTGGATTACTATCAGACAGGAAGATCTTGTGATGGCACATGGGTTGTGACTTTACATAATCATTGGGAGGCATGATAATTAACTTAAATAGAAGTATCTTGACCTAACTTGACCTAAGGCTTTCCTCTCCAACGTCACGTTGATGGTGTCCATCTGCTTCATTTATGTCCTGCCATGTTTTTCCTGTCGCTAGCTAGCCCGGTAAGCTTTAACCATTATGTTTATGTCTATTTTCTTCAGGTCTGAGAGGCACTTCGTCCACATCTTTTTGAGTCTTCCGCGTGGGCGCTTGCCATGATTTTGAGTGATAAGGTCTATGTAGTGGTAATTGTGAGTTTGGTATTCTTTGGAATGTAACCGAATAGCTGAGTCTTTTGAGTGATATTCTATTTCTTCCATTCCTAAGTTTTTTCCGATGTTGCATTAACGGATTTAAGAATTTACAGGACAATTAATTAATTACGTGGTAGAGCTCCTTCTCTTGTGTTTTGTTTGGATGTCTTTAGCATTCAGATCTTTTTTTAGCTTTTGCTCTGCTCTAAGGGTCTTTCCCGTACGTGTCTTAACATCCTCATAGAGGTTTCATTTTGGCAGATCTTTCCTCCTATAGGTGAATTCTAATTCCTCCCATTGTACTAGCATCTACTAGCTGAGTTCCGGGCTGGACTTTAACATTATTTGAAGTTCGTATATTAGATAACTTGTTGTTCCTTAATCGAATGTCAAGTCACTAAATAAAATTTAAGCGTAGGTATTCCTTTTTCGTTTGATTGCAACAAAGCTATAGCCCAAAATAGGGTTTTCACAGTGTTTTTTCTGTTTCCATCGTTTTGAGGTTACCCATCATATTTTGCTTATAGTTCACATTGTTGTAATCGACTTTCTCACCGTCCCGGGTCCGTTCCCGAAACTCAGTCGTAAAGCTACTGCATGTATGTTATGCCTGAGTGGACCATTGTCCAAAGCACGGTGCAACTGGTATGAAAAAGGTAAGTTGTATACCAGGGTTGTATACGACGAGTTTGGGGAAGGGGGGGGCCAAGGTGACGAGAATATCGCTCTCAAATTGCGATGGTTCAGGCCAAAATACGCACTACAGAAAAGAAACTTGCGAAAACGTGAATAATTGTTGTCGTGGTTTAGTAATTTCTCGAATGTTATTCGAGCCCTTCATGCGTCATAGGAAAGGTATTTAAAGCGAACCAGTAGAAGTACAATTAAATCCCACGTAGTTCCATATTTAGGAAAAATCTTGGGAGTTAATGCTGATGGTTTCAAACTGAATGCAATAACCTGAAAAGGAAGATTTACATATATACCATATTCTTGAAACTGAAAAACAATAATAATAAATTAATGATGTAAAGGGGGAAAATCTTAGAGGGTGGAAATAATTACATGATGAACTCAATAGGTTAAAACCCTAACATTTAATGCAATTTTTTTCTTAAAACCCATGTTTGGCTGAATTTTGAAACTCTGAGAGGGAGGTGAATCCCTGGTGCTGCCTTGTTCTGGACACACTTATGAATACGGGAACCTTCACGGTGAATCATGTGCGTTATTCCGTAAAGGGTTGCGATCATTTGTGGTACGGAAAACAAGTGTTCAGATGGGGTCCCTTACGGATAAGCCCAAATGTTTAATGTAATTCATTATATGTAGGTCTTGGCTGAAAAATCTTTACCAACAAATCAGACACCTCTTACTCAAAATTGCAAGCAAAGTGGTACGAATTTGGAAGAAAAATGTGAAATTTCATATTTTCAACCTAATTTGCTAAGATAGGGATTTTTTCTTTTTCTGTTGAGCCATCATTATTTAAATTGCTGTAACTAGATATGTGGTACCTAGTTTGAGTGCCAAGGGATCGGAATTACTTGAAACAATGCCAAAAATTCTTCCAAATAACAGTGATTTTGACGGTGTGATTGTATGGGAGGTAAGTTACCGATTTTCAGATGTTCTTGTATTTATACAGTCAGCTTTATCGAAACAAGTATTCTTGGGACCGCTGGGTATACATTCATTATACGCCAATAGCCAGGGCAGGTGGTTGGTAGACACGGATCGCTGATCATATACTTCCCCGAGTCTTTGTTTTCCATCGCCGCCATAGTTTATGCCACCATTTTTCCTAGATTTACGACTGCATTTTTTAAACTAAGTGTGACAAATTTGTCTCCCGTTGTTAGGTCCTTTAGTATACACTTATCTTCATGTAGACATTCTAATTGCTGGCTTCAACTTAACTTTATTTTGTGAACATGTTTCAACTTCCTCCTAGTGAATATAAATCGCACTTCATTGCCGCCAAATTTAATTTTTTCAGCTGAATTTCCACATTCCCTATTTTTAATGCATTTCGTAAATCAAGGACAATTCTTCAATTTTAAAAGTTTACAAGTATTCTTATACAAGTTATCTTTCATAAAGACTTTAATTTAATGGCTTCGACGCAATATTTTTGTCTGTCGATATTATTTCTGATAAAGTTGGTGGAACCGTGTTATATACACCAACACTTCAACGCTCTCTAAAAGGTCATTTATTACAATTTGTAAAACCAGATCTTAAATAAAAAGCCTCCGCTATGCTAATTGGCATAAAGTATTGTATGGATTATGATGTCAGTAACTGCTTATCAAACAACACCATTTCCTGCGATCGAGTTCGGCAATCTTTTCCCATTGCAATTAGTGGAGGGGCCTAGGTAAAATTTGGTGAAAGTTCACGTTAATTCCTCGGCATACCTCTATAAAAACTAATACTACTGGGACTGTTATTCAGAAAACGATGTTTGCCATTTTTTCAACTGACATTTTATTGACGTGACACAAGGTCAAGGTCAAAATGGTCATACATGGTCTCCAAAGTAGATGACTCTAGTGCTACCAAATAGTGGCAAATTTCACAAGAAACATGTAAGTGATTTTTTTTATTACTTAACCTTCGTTTTTTATTTAGCAAATTACCAATTAGAGACACTATATGCATCACATTTGCCATTATGCAGACCCTAGTCCTGTCCAAAGCAGAGTTAAAGGCCTAATTTTTTTTTTTGCACAATGCAGTTCATATGTTAAACACTCTCTTGAATGTAACTTGAACCCTACACCAACCCCCACCCGTGGTGTAAGTATAGTATGTGTACCTAATCTAGTGCGTAGAGTGTACCTCGCTAATCTTAGTGCAAAGATATTCGCGCCGCGATTTTTGCCATTTTGGAAATAAACTTTTTTTCAGGATTCTAGTGAAACCAAAAAACTAACAAGGAGGTGCTAGGATCAGGAATGTATCGTTAATACCCATGGGTAAGGTACCAAGTTGTGTTTGTACAATGGGCAAGAGAAAATGATCGATCCAATCCATGGAAGAAATCGTTGTTATTACCGCGTGAAATAACGCTTGCTGTTAAAACTCTGGCAGTATGGTATAAGAGGCAAGGTCCACAAATGTGAGGTTTCTTAACACAACGTAACAGCGTAATGTTTGTAATTGAAGGTACACCGACTTGCCATGGGTGGACGTTGAATCTAGCGTACCGCAGGGACTGTAACCCCGGACCGACCGCGCTTAATGGTCTCCCTGATGGCATTGAAAATCATGTGCACATTTGCGACACGATATGTAAGTTTTTGTATTCCAAAGTTGCTGGACCTGAGGGTGTTAGCAGACTAACAGAAATATTTGGATACTTTAAAACAACTGGCAAAATAAGTGGCGATGGCTTCATGCCACAGAAGTGCTATGCATGTATATTACCCAGGCAAGATTCAATCTTCATTTACATTTCGAAGTATCATCATATCCATACTTGGCGTGGAGATCAATATCGGAATACGCATGTTTTTTGACAGAATCTCATCAAAGGCTAACAGAACCCTAGGCTTTTTACGTCCGTAACCTATCATCATGCCCAATTCACATCAAACATATGTCCTATAAAACACTTGTCAGGTCAGTCATGGATTATTGTTCCTCTGTATGGATCCAGAAAACACGAAATCCAATTTGACAACAACAGAGAAATATAAAAAGAGCAGGAAGATTTGTCAACGGGGATTATAGACGTGGGATTATATAATAACAAATTCAACCACGTCTACCAATAAAACTTTTTCCAGTTCGTCTTTTATACCTCGAACAATAGTCAACTGGAACTCTATACCAAAAAATTAACATCACTAGAATACAAAACCATTTTTAACCGGCCGTCATCAATTACCACCGCCAGCAGTAAAATCCACTTATTTACTCCCCCTACGTCAGTTACCAGCTTTCAGCGTACACAACCCTGCCCGGTTGGCCCCTTTCATGGCGTGGACAGTAGTCAGGCCAGACAATAAAATTCGCACGTCAAGACCAAAAGTATGTATCTAGTTATCATATCTCAGCACATGCATCATGTTTTAATTATTCTTTCCATCCAGAGACCTGAATATCTCAAGCTAAGCCAAAATCATTTAAAGTCACCCCTACCCAACCTCATCAAGCTGCTATTAATCCCTTTGTATAGGTAAACCTTGTTGTTACCAGTTTGTAATGTGCACTACAAAATGGTGATTTTCTTCATTTAATATGATGCTTTATCCTTTCACCAGAACCTGAATAGTCTATATCTAAAGGAAGAGCTTGAGATGTCGTTTTAAAGACCAGAAAGTCTTTTTGATGACAAAAGACCAAGACGGAACACCAATTTTAAACTCGTGCAGTATGCCAAATAGTCCCAAAGTGATGTGATGTACTTGTTACAAAATTTACAAAAACCTAATTCAAATCATACACTAAGCTTGTGAGGCCCCTTAGATACTTGGGCAGTAGGTAGATGGCAAAATATACTGAGATCAGCCATGGGTCGCGGGTTTCGCACTCCCCCACCCCCCCCACACACACACAAATTCCACAAAAGGGGCAAAAGGTCATTTTTTTGTTGATTTTGTCCATAAAATGCTCCAAGGTGTCGAGAAATTTAACAACGAAAGTCCACTTTTGGGATGAGATGTTCAAAAGTAAAAAAAGGACCACTTAGCCCCCTTTACCAAAAGTACAATTTTTCGAGTCACGCACATCCCTGTAAAGACTGAAATCTAACAAGGCATGATATAGCCACAAGATAACATGCTCTGGTGCAAGTTACCCAATGGTGACTTTAATTGGATCTTGCTTTAGACCTGACTAATAGGGTCTCTGAATGGCGCAAATTACGAGTTTTATATTCTAAACAGAGACTTTTAGTGCCATTATCGTTTGGCTAAGCCAACAAAATGGTCAAATATCCAAATATCCGTCGGCATCCAAATCAGTATGTACTACCTGTCTTCACTTCATTACATTCATAGGGACGTCATGTTATGGATTTTGTACGTATTTATTGCCAATAGAAAAGAAGACCATCTAAGTTATCCAATTGAGTACCAAATTGATGTTAATAAGGAAATTCCCGGGGGGTGGAACCTCACTCCAAAAATAGGATCAGATAAGACGAGGGTTTTATAATAATGGCCTGTTCTCTTCAACAGTACTTTGTTGATAATTTGTTGAAGACGTTTGTTCTCTTCTTATTTCCAATTTGAAAATCACTTTGTCTCATATTTGTCTGTGGTTCGTAGATACAGAGCCTATTGCAAGAGGTTGAGAAGAGTTGCGTACCCAATTACGAATTAGGAAGATCTTGTCATTTTTATCTCTGAGAGACCGCCAACCATGGAAAAGTTCTTTCTTCCTAAACCTACCAAAAATAAACACATCTCGCTGGACTATCGTGATCGGCGGATTTTTCGCTGCTTAGTAGTGGCCATTTCCAGCATAATTGGATACCCTCTGGATGGCATCTTACATGTTCGAGTACTCTGATTACCTAATGACATGTGATGGATTGTAAACTGAATCTGATTGACTTACAAAATACGCAAACGTTGCGGCACTGGTTAGATACATTTATCAATTCTAGCCATTTTTATAGTATCAACCATCTGGATTTGGGGCGATCCATGAAGGAATTTATAATGACATTTTTTGAACAATATTCTTATGTTTTGAATGCACGTCTGACTATCAAACAATAGAAAGATACCAAATTACAACTGCAGTCAAATTAGATGAGATCAAAACGTTATGGAATAAACTACATGGTTAGTAGGATCTATGTCCAGGTGGCAACAATGATGTTTCACGAGATCAGGCTGAAAATTACAACATTTTGTTTTTTTTTTTTTTTAAATGTTTGTGTTTTTTTGGCCATTTTGATTTTTTTGTGTTTTCTTCTACAAATATGCTCAAGGTGTATCGTCTGGCATTTCATCGGATTAAGAAACCCATAAAAAGGCCTTTCACGCACAGATGTAGATCTAAAGCAGCACACCAGAGTGCAACTGAATGAGTACAGGGTGTTCCCCAAAAAGTTGTGCAAACAGATAAACTCCAATTACCCTCTGACCGAGAACTGAAAAGAACAGAAACAAAAGGAAATGCCGTATCTGTTGGCCATCAGAGATAGATGACAATTTATTTTCACACCCATGAATCCTAGAAGTGCCAGCATATATCAATACAAGGTATACTCAAACACAGGCGAAACATTCATACCTGGCCTAAGTCCCAAGCGTACAATTACCTGGGAGAATTTGGATATATGCAATTGGTAGTTTCCGATTCTCATAAAGGGCAAAATACCCACCAAAACCCTAGCGTAAAAATTACTGGGGAGAGAATCGCCAACAAGTGAACTGAAGGATAACGAGCGGACACCCGTCTCATTCCGCTACAGTGAATTGACGGTAGCAAATTTCAAGGTAGAAACAAAATAAAATTCCCTATGGTAACCTACCCCCCTGAGTCAAATCTCCGGAGAAAGACCCTGAGACTGTACACACAGAAATCACAGAGTATGACATAGCATTTTATGCAAATATGGCTGAAACGCCTAGAAATGTCTAACAATTGTAAATATGTAGTGCATACAACTTGCTTCCGAGGCGAACTACATGTACCTGGGAGAATCTTCAGCAGGCGGATGATACCTGGATTTACAACTGAAGAGTAACATTGTACTGTGAATTGGTTTAAATTTATTAATACATGTGCAACTATTAAGGCATACAAGACAATAAAGCAAAAAAAACCGCCACGAAGTCCGTATTGCGCATTGTTGCATGCACAAACGACGTACCTAACACCCCACCCCCCCCCCCCACCCCACCCCACTTGAAATGGAACCAAAATAAAGACTGACTGGAGGTGATAAACCATCTAATTGCCAAACCTTAATGATCCTTGAGGATATTCAAAGTACTGTGGGCTGCTGTTGAAATGAAGCAAGGCGTTTGAACAAATTTTGCTAAGAGATTAGACGCCCACATCTGAGGGATGATTGCAATCATGCTCAAAAATGGCCTTGCCCTCAATGTCAACGCTTTGCCAGATTTGAAATCTGGAGTGAACAATTACATGGTATCACCATCATCCAGGTTCCTACAGACCTTATGGGCAAACTTATTTCAAGTTACGCATGCAGGCGCTACACCCGCCCCATTGTTTAAGTTCTTCCAATAACCTAACCTGAATCATAATATCTGAACCAAACAGACGAAGTATTTTTTAAGAGTCACGAATCCCCCTCACATTTTCAACTATTCTGTTACGAATCTCCCTGGCCTGAAACTATCGTTTGTACCAACATGGCAAATTAATGTTGTTGGAAAGGGTGCTACTACAATCTAGAAAGTCTATCGACCAGACCAGCACATTTGGCACCAACCAACTCCACTCCAAAACCTGTGCCACACACCACCGTTTTAACTGAAAATTATTTCTACCAGCTCTGGCCACGACGCTAATCGCTAACCCAAGTTCGCATAGAGTCTGTAACAAAAATAGTAATAAAATCAAATGAAAGCCCACACTAAAAATGAAATCGCATGCAAAAAATTAATGCAACCACCAGCCTGAAATAGCTAGAACAACAGGCGAATAAAACCTGAACAATATCATCAGGCTTTTTTTTTTTTAAATTTGGATGGAAAAAAAATTTGAAAAATGACTGTGTACAATAACTGCCTGGAGCGAATAACCCGAGATGCAACGAGGCGAAATACTGCGAGTAAAAATTACATGATTGTTTATCCACAAATTAAGGACGGTCAATCATAGAGTGAGGTCTAATTTAAACCTTTAAAAGCATTGACTTCCACCTACCCTATTCCTGAATCTTATCATCAGGAGAATCCCCTTATAGCGCCAAGTAGCTTTATCTGCCCCTATTCTGACTGTGAGAGAAAAAAGAGGATGGATTAAGGCCTAAGCCTACGCCCCGTTTGCAAAAAAAATGCAATTGAACGAGATGTAGTCAAATGAATTCCTGACAAAATGACTGACAGGGGCCGGGAACATGAATCCTAGCTTTTAAATAGGCATGACATTGGCACGCACAGGACACCAAGAAAAGAAACATTCGTAGAATGCCCAATGTGGATTTCAGTAGAAACCCCTCTCTGATCTGTTTTGGAAAAGCGCACCCTTACTGACAAAGATGACTCTGCTAAAAATTAAATCATCACAGAAATAACCCGAGAACGATCCGCGTTTAAATTTTGGCAAGTGCAATTTCCCCCTACCCTAAAAAACCAAAAAATGCAGGAGAAATGGCGGCCTTTAAATAAACATGTAAACATGACTTTACAACAAAGGCAAGAACTACCATTTTCCAAATGTAGGGATAATGGGTAGCCGGCCGTCTTTTTTCTGATTAGAACGCCTACACCCTCTCTCAGTTTTCTGAATAAAGGAAGCTATTAGTGGGGTCTTACCAGCCATTGATTTTGTGCACAAAGGCAAGCCAGAGATATGGAGATTAATAGTAAACTGTGCACAATGTTGGCAAGGATAAAAATGAAATAAAAAGAGAGGTAAGTACCCATTAGGGATTGGCCAAGAGGGAATTAACTGGTTGCTAACGTGAAAGTCAATGACAATCCACCACACAGCGCCTATAAGCTGTCCAATACCAGGAGCTAAAGATGTAGTTAAAAGGCGTTGAGTTTCACAACTTAAAGTGTCCAAACAAAAGCTTGTACTGGATTGCCCACCGCATCTCTTCTGGAGCTACTGCCTGGAAACGGTGTTATCTTGGAAACGGTAACAAAGCATCCGCAATGTTATTACATTACCCGCCTACGTGTTTTGCACAAAAGGAAATTTATTCTTCAACCCTTGCAAACAAAGAACCTCACCACTTTCATAATTGGTGGCATCTTGAGACTGCTTATTGATGATATTACCACAGGAACATATCAACCTAATTATATTTTTTTCCAGTCAACATTTCCCCCCCATAAAACAACCGCAACTAAAATTGGAACAAATTCCAAAAAAAAAAAAAAAAGACAGCATTGATTTTTCTGAAATTCACGACTAGGGCATTTTACCCCTAAACATTTTCCCTTGAGGTATCCATCCCCCAAACGCCCCCCCTTTACTTGCATCTTTACAAATGAAAATCGTTTCTCATCATGCCATGCTTGCTCAGGAATTAATGTAACCCATTGAAATGTTCTAAGAATAAAACCCACATCTCCAAATCATGCTTTGCGCCAGAAGATAAATTTAATTTGCACCAAGCTTTCTCATTCCCCACAATGACAATCTATCACCTTCGAAGGAAGGCGGCGCCCAGGTGGACAAACGGCCTTACAACAAAGGATAAGACCCAAATAATGAAAATTGAAGATCACGCACCGAAATTGAGAAGCCTTCAAGGCATTCAATCGCTTTGTTTTTGATTTCAACAATTTTGTTCTGTGGCATTGAAATATTTTGACTTACCGAATCAATTGCCAACCCAAATTGTCAGTTTATAGTATGCCCCCACTGACTTTTCTGAAGCTAGGAACCCCTAAGTTTTGCACAAGTCTCAAAATCCTCACGAGCGTGGCGCATGACGGCGCTTGACTCGTCCCCCAACCCCAACGAGCATAAGTCATCTGCGTAGTGAGTGACGTTATCAAACTGAAGCCTTTTTTAATCAGCCCATTCAATGAAAGCGAAAATTTTTGCAAAAGGCGGGAGAACCAGAAGCCCCCCTATGGAAGCTTTGTCAACAAAAAAACTTTCCTCGCCCCAACTTTCATCCCTCACACTGGAAATCCTTAGGGTGTACAGGCAGTAATCTGAATGCAGATTGAATGTCTGCCTTGGCCATGAGGGCGCCCTTACCTACTCACACTACCAAACGAGTAGCTACATCAAAGCTAGCATAGTTTGACTACCCAATATCGTGGTTATACCATCATTATGGCTTGGCTTCTGGGAAAGTAATGTTGTATTAACAAACCTGAAATTTGCCTTGTTCAATTTTGGTACCCCCAAGCCAATGGTTTATAAATTAAATTAGACATGGGTAACTGTGAAATGACCGCAGAACCAGCTCTGGCGTTTCAATCTGACCTCTTTCATTAGCTTAGGTCAATGCCATATCTGGGGTCTGCAGTCAACAGATTTTCAATTAGGAGCATACCAAATTGACAGAACCCATGAAACCCCAGCCTAAACCCAAAAACAACCCCTCGTGTAAAATCTATCATATTTTTTATCTGGATAAAGATCAAGTAGTGGGAGTAAAGAATCTAAGTTACTGGTGAAGGATATTTGCAACACAAATTGATCATCCGGGATTAAGGCAAACACATCTTGCATTCGCCACAGCATTATTCAACCTTTTTTTGGCAGTTGACGGCACATGGCCGAACTCTTTACACAAGGAGCATTTTGGTGACTGTACATGCAATCTTTTCTGTTACACAAGTGCTTGTTGACACAAAGCACCTTTTCTGTTGACTTGTTTCCTGATTGGCCCGAGCTGTTAAATCTTTTGCTTGAATTGCCGACGAAAACCAGAAATAAGGGCCCTTTTTGGTGCATACCCGCTGTCTGCACCTCGACTACCACTGTAGACTGCACACTCCACGGACCAAAGCTCCCCATCAATACTAGCCCAAGAATTATGAGGATGCACTTGCTGCCGTAACCTGAACTGTTGAGCATAGATCGCCATGCCCCCATCCAAAGCGTGAAGCAGCTGTCCTAATCGTATAAGCGTACGTCAAACAACTCTTTGTGCTCGACCCGGATTTGCCTCCACAAATAGGGACATTAAACCAAAAAAGCTGATGTCCCTGAATGAATGGAATTGATGTTTGCTTTGGTTTTATTGCTTTTCCACACAATGGTGCCCAGTCTTCGATAAGAAAGAGCCATACAAATCAACTATCACTTCACTTTGAGTATTGATCAGTTTTTCTCCACCAAACCAAGCAATCAACAAACTCCCCATTTATAATTTTTTTGTTTCTTCTACTTGTGGTACCGACAACAGCCAAAGGTGAAACAACTGAAAAGTGGAGTAAAAGCCCAAAGCTGTTGAGGTGTTGACCAGCACTTATGAAACCTGAACAGCATTAAAGGCTATTATTTCACCTTGTAACCGATAACAGATGTTTAGAACCTTGAATGGAACATTATGAATTGCATCATTGCATTACTACCCGACATCGCTGTACTAGTGATTGGCAATGCAACCAGTATTAATTGGCATTGCTATAGTATTGATTGGCATACCTAACAGATTACTGGCATTGCTCGGTATTGATTGGCATTGCAATGGTAATTGATTGGCACTGCCTGCATTAGTGAAAGGCATTTGCACAGTATTAATTAGGTAATGGCAGCATATTGAACCGTGAGTATTACAGATCATCAAAACTACCTAAATTTGCATTAATTGAACTACGTACTGGCAACTGCATTTGAAACATTAAAGTCATTTTTTGGATTACTTGTAAGCACTAGCTACTAATGACCAACCCTATTCCACTTGTGTTGTTAATGCAATTGTTTGAAGTTACCTTCGGAGTAAGAACCTGTCAGCCATAATTCTTGATTGATTTGGTTCTGCTGAAGACTGAGTGGTAAGCGATGGCTGTTGTACTTGAACTTTGAGCTTCCCAGGTACATTTGCTGATTGGTAGATTGTTGCTGCTGCCCCGAGTAGAAATATCCGCTGCAACCACCTTGTTGTTTCATTTGGAATTTTGCTGAGCAATTCCACCTGCTTGGTGTTGAGTTTGCAATGATTGCGATTGCCGCCGCTGAGAAACCCGTTGGCGTGGTAGTCCCGATGCCGAATTCTGTGTAGATGGTCCATGCCCGATACTGTCAATAACTGCTTGGTTTGAGTTTTGCACGCCCGATGTCGAGAACGGCTGAGGTGATTGTTGTTGTCCTTGTTGTTGATTGCTATTCCCGGCTATTCATTTCACCTTCTTATCATTTAATAATCCTCCTAACCGCCCGTCCTGCGATCGTCGTTTGCCTATCCGAACCGAAGCGACATTCGACGAAAATACCTTAATCGAACTGGTACGCAAAATTTGATATGTTTTGGGACGGCCGTCTATTTGTGGATTTCCTACCGCCCCATCTTGTGCAAAACACAGGATATTTTACAACAAATGAACAATGCTTAGATCGTCGTGATAATAAACAATAACTGTTCAACTTTCGATGAATAAATGTAAGAGAAAAAAAATGGAATGCGTCTTATCTGTTCCGTGACCCACAGTGTAATGACGAACGGGAAACCCTATGAAACAAACTGACCATGCAACGGCAATTCCTTTAAAACTTGGATACGAGGCAAAACCGAAAAAACAGGCCATCGAAACGACCCGACCTGACCCAATTGACCCAAGCAAGGTGACAGCATATTTCTCTTCAGTGTTAAGAGAGTTTGTCTTCCGATGCCGTCCCGAAAACCAATTCTCAACCTGATCTTTCTAGCCCCAAGCTACCCCCAGCCCAAGTTTTCGTGAGTGTATACATTTCGATTCATCAATCAAATTTGTAAGCTTTTATATTCCCTCAATTTTTTGTTGATCAAACATATTATTTCTCATTTTATTTTTGAGACAGATTTCTCACGGGAAAATTATTTAAAAGTCTTTTGGTTTAAGAAGAGAAAGGGAATTCTCCTGGTGTTTGTTTTGCAAAATGCACCTGTTCAGTTCATCAAGCCAAGAGATTTTTCGGAATGCTTAATAGAAACTGAGTCAACCTGTTCATAAATGCTTTAAGAAAACATATTGCAAATTTGGGGAGTCCTCCAAATGTAATAAATGTTGAAGAGATTTGCAATGCAGATGATTGGTAATTATGTGAAATCCAATTGGTCACCTAGTGCAAGGTTTTATGTTTTATGCCACCTTCCCCCTCCCAACATCCCACCTTCCCCCTCTCCCCAACACCCTGACTTCCTTCCCCTCTTCTCCCAACATCCCAACTTTCCCCTCTGCCAACATCCCACATTCCCCTCTCCCACATCCCACCTTCCCTCTCGCCCAACATCCCCCCTCCCCCCCTCCCAACATCCACCTTCCCCTCTCCCACCATTAACCCTAACCCTGGCCTTCCCCCTCCAACTTCCCTCTGCCACATCCCACCTTCCCCTCACCCAACATCCCACCCACCTTCCCCTCCCAACATTCACTTCCCATCTCCCAACATTAACAGTATTCTTTTATTTGGCTAGAGCAGTCTTTCGTGTGCCGAGGAATTTTGCATATCCGACGTACCGTTTTTAGCGATCCAGCAATTATGCATATTTATTAGCGCATTTGCCTAGCCATGCCACACATATCACACACTTGCAAATGCAAAAAAATGGTGCGCACCATGATGGGCTTTTATGCAGCATCCGATGTGCTGTTTCAAAAATATAGCATTACGCCTAATTTCTGATATTAATAGTCTCAATGGTTCATTCCTAAATGTGTCGAAATACGAATACGCCAAAATCTAATCGTGCGGGTTAAGACTCTTCACCCCGCTTCCTTCCCACTACGTTATCATCATTATACCCCTTCAAACTCTAGATAACTAGACAGTTGCTTAAAATTAATGAAAATTTTTATACTTAGCATATTTTACGGCGGCCCAAAATCTAATCAGGTCGAGACTCATCACCCCGCTTCTTTCCACCAAGTTACATCACATCGAGCCCTTACCGGAACTCTCCAGATAAATCGTACACTAGGTTTTTACACGGACCGACATACATCTGAACAAACAGACAAACGGACATACAGACAAAAAGTGATCACTAAGTCTCCTGCCAGAACAAAGTTCAGGCGAGACAACAATGGTCCCTTAGAAACTAGAAAAACAATATAATAGAACAAGGGTCGATAATTAGTTATATTTGAATCTGTTAATCTCGGACTTATCAGCAGTTTTGGCTCTCAACGGGGGCCTCAATCCACTCACCAGTAGTCTGTATGAATTTTTCTGGATATTAAAACATCAGAATGAATGGAATTATCGAAAAATTTAATGAAGTTGACAAGAAAAAAAAATAACATATAGTAAGCTCAAAATGGGCTTTTTTGGGGGTTTTCGGGGGGGGGGGGATGCAAACTGCACAGTTGTACTCATCATTCACATTCTGCAAATTACAAAAATGTATTTATGTATAAAATAAGCTAGAAACCAACCAAAGAGTTGCGACAACACAACGGGGAATTTTCTAATCTCTCACGTCAGCGGAATTCCCCAAGCGAGCGCCAAACAGTAAGGCATACAGGAAACATATACTATAGCTACACATGCAGTCCCACAACATAGAAATGTTAATAGAAGGTTGTAATTCTAGACCCAAAAAACGTTCTGTATTATTATTAAAAAATAAGAAGCTAAAAGAAGCTCGTATTGTACGGCAACATTGCTAACTACAACAATGGAGAAGACAAACTAATACAACATTAGGTAATAATACTTGCATTTGACAGGTAAGTGCGAAATTGAATTATTAGTGGTTAGTTTTCTATATATTATTATCAAACTGCCTCATGCACGATGTCCGCGAGGAAAAAAGCATTACTAGGGAATTGGAGTGACTCAGCAAATTGATTCATGACACCCTTGGGTGCGTAGTCTTTGTCAAAGATCGGTTTTAAGAAATGTTTAGGATGGAAGGGGGGGGGGGGGGTGATGATGATGCATGTGGAACTCAGACAGTGTTCGGCAAGAACCCGAGGTCGGGACATTGGAGATGAGAAGACAAGGTGAGCTTGATAGGTCTATCTTTTCAAGGAAGGTTCTTAATTACCAATTACCACGGTCTGTAACAGGACCGCTTACGATAAGGAGCGAGAACAAGAAAGGGGAAATAAAAGTGAAACTATTTCTGTTAGCATAAGAAATGTCTTTATCAAAAAAGGACAAACCGCTCGGGAATTTATTGAAAAACATTATTTACCTATGGTCCATCACACCACCCCTCGCGCTATCCCGTGCAATGATGTCAAGCTATTTGGGGAAAGATATTTTGGAGAAGCTGAATACGGAGTCAACGATGGTGCTTTAGACACTGCGTCATTTTATAATGGGTTGACATCAATGCCCTGGAGGATTATGATATGGACCAGGAGTAGTCCAGGCACAGACTTATGATAACTAATATCAACCTTGTTTGATTTTTCAACGGTTAGTTGATAAACCATTTGTTATGCTGATACTGAATCCGATGGACCAGACGAAAAACCTTGAGCATTTTTGTAGAAACACACAAAAATCAAAGTGGCCACCAAAATACAAAACCATTAATATGTTGTTCAATGAAAAGTTGTAATTTTAAGCCTGTGTCTGCATTTTTTAAACATTCCTTGTGACCAATTTACAGTAGAAGATGAACAAAAGCAAGAAATTAATGCACTAGGGCCGACATAAGACTAAGAAAGGGTTTGAGCGTGATTCTACTTTTGATGGCCGGTTTGGTAATTTGGTATTACCCTGGGGGTTTGACCGTAAGAAATAAAATATAAAACCATAAATTATTTTTCAGCAAATGTGATATAAATACCTTCATTATAGCATGCCAAGGATGGCTTCCGATACTTAAAAATTACCTCTGACTGATAAATGTTTCTAACCTAGCACTGCAATTGTTTGTTAAGTCCAATCAGATCAGTTTACATATCATTAGGTAATCCAGGGAGCAAATCGATACAAGTAGATTCCATTCAAAGATGGTGTAACCAATATGACTGGAAATGGTCATTACTAAGCGGACGAAAAACCGCTCACTAATTGTCCAAGAATATGCGTCTCATTGGTTGTGGTTAGGTTTTAGGAGTCCGTTGGCATCCATATTGGGATATTTGATGAATAACAACTCAATGACACTTAAGATACCTTACTGGGATTTTTGGCAAAGTGCTAATGCAAACTAAAAAAACCACAAAAAAATACATATCGTAGCCTTACAGCGTGAAAGGAATTACTGGCCTTTACTAAACTGACATTGCAGCCCAATATTGAATGCTCATCTAGGATGCCATATTGCATAGTATCAATCACATGATGTGACTATGATATCTAACTGCTCTAAATGAGTTATAGCATTACCATGATATACACATACATTACAGCTCGGCTATGTAAGTAATGATTTGCCATTTTGGAGCCATCGTGAATTGGTCAGGATTGATTGATTTTCAAATTATTTTAAGCGTATTATAATGCGTCTCATCAATTATGATTGCTATTAAAGCGATATATACCAAGTATCATTCTACGGTCAAAAGTAGGAAAATATCACATGCATTGTTGTATTGGCGGGCCATATTGAATTTCTTATTAGGTGGTGAATGAATCAATATTTAATTGTCCAATGGGTGTTTTGACTGGGCAGGCCAATAAAAATTCACATTTTGAACAATTAACAGATGAGTTTTAGGCTTTTTGGTGGCCATTTGAATTTTTTCGTTCTTGAAATGCGCGAGTGTTTTCATCTGGCACTCCATCAAGATCAGATTCAGCAGCAAATCGTCTAGAAACCGTTGAAAAAACATTATACCAACATAGCACGCATATATTGGCCCAACGATGGTTCCCCATCGGTAAACTTGGCATCGGCATATGTGGGTGGCCTTTATTGGTCCTTTATGGCTCTCCAAGGGCAATAATGGTATTCCGTTGGTAAGCTTGGCATCGGTGAACCGTGGTGATGCCATATTGCTGCCAATAATGGTTTTCCCATTGCCAGCTGTGGCATCGGCTTCCTATCGGCTCACCCTAATGGTCAATATTGGTGAAAAATATTGACCCAAGACAAAAGCAGCCAATATAGAGCCAACTATTGGGATAACATGGCCCATTATTGACTTAAAAAGAAATGAGTGCCTTCAAAAATAGAGGGCGAGAACTTAGTCAAATACATATAGGAATACAATAATATGCCTTCAAAACATGGGGGTTTTAAACAGAGCAACTTATTTGCAATGACATTATACTATATATAGACCTCATATATAGATTCCTGCCATCGATTGCGTCAAAAGTGGAGGCGATTGAATTCAACTAGCTTCAAGAATGAACCAAAAATGAACTATGCCGGGGAGAGAGCGGGCATCTCATTCATGAAACATATGCCCGGGACACCTCTTCCCAGCAAGAAACTGCCGTACAGGCTATCCATCCGTATTATGCGTGTACATATTGAAGATGGTAAGGAGATGAATACAACGCGAACTCGAACCACCGGGTCGCATTTCTGTGTGTGAAGCAGACGGTCGCTTCTTTAGGAATTTTTTTTCACATTTACCACACAGTGATGGTCCATAAGCGGTACAACAACACCGAAACAAGGGCAACGAACTGGCTGAATCACAGCCACGGTTTGAGCTTGTAGATGACGAAGGTCTTAAATGAATCATAGACGCAGCTGATAGTGCCCGATAATACCAAACGGCAGGTAAAATACGCCGTGAAGATATTCGAGGATTATTTGACAGCGGTGACGACAAATCTGCAGGCAGTGGGAAAAGGTTGCCGAATCGGAGTTCAATGGACTTGCTACGCATGTGCCGACAGAAAAATGGCCACTTGTATAGCAAAAGTCGATGATGGCGATCCGTTTTGGACTCCAACGGCACTTCCTCACACATGGAAAGTTGATATCATAGTTCATGAGTTTTTGCTAATTCTTCACGAGTTTTCAAATGTTTTCCTCAGCACCCTGAAACAGTCAAGGTAAGGCATAGTAAGGTGTTGAAGCAAACAAAACGCCCATATCGCCAGAAACATGGGCCTTAATTCAAGAGTCCTGGATTGAATGATCACCAGGTCGACAGACAGGTTTCTGATAACGCGTACTTTTGCAATCGTGGCAGGAAGAACTTACGAGACAGATGCGGACTTAAAAATGTTACATTGAATTGAAGAAGTGGAACTTTTGGAATTTTAACTTGTTACTGTTCGCGTTTTGCTGTTTTATAATTTTGGCTGTTTAATTTGAACACTTAGAAGTTGGATCCGGGAGAACTATCGTAAGTACAGTCCAAATTGTTGTTACTTAAACTATTGCCTACACTATAGGCCTATGTTTAGAGAATCTTTGCTTAGAATGTTCTTTTAACGAATCAAGACATCTATATATTCGCATATATAAAACAATATTATGACTGCTTTTTATTCGGGACATGGTGAAACTATCGGCCCTCGGTGATCTCGAAACCATACGAGCCCTCTCGGCTTACGCCTCAGGCATAGATAGTATGGTTTCGAGATTACCTTTGGCCTATAGTTTCCACCCATGCCCCTCATAGCAGTCAATTTTGTATATTAACCAGTTTCTTAAAATATTAACTATGTGAGTAGCTCGAATTATCTACTTATTTCAATTTAAAAATAGCAGCTTGAAAAAAAAAAATCATTAAATATAGGGCCATCATGGCACAACACCGGTAACCCTTAGTTACAACATTGGCCCAATATTGCCACGATTGGGCCCATGAGGCAAATATATTTATCCAATATTGTAAACCATATCGGCCACACTGTTAAAAATATTTCCGTAATTTACGAAATTTTCTGGCATCAGTATTTCCAGTTATTTTTAGGGTAAATTTTACAGAAATTTCTGTCGATTAACGGAACTTTGACAGTAATTTTAACAGAAAGTTGTATGATGTTTCCTCTTTTCTGTGTTTTTTAAAAAAAAAATTTCCGTAATTTAAAAATTACGGAACCAAAAAAAAAATTCCGGAAATTTTGCTGCCAGAAAGTTTTGAATATTTCCGTAATTAACATTTTTTATGTTTTTGTTTTTATTCTATTGTTTTCTAAAACGATTTTTCCGTAACTTTACGGAAAATCTGTTTCTTAATTTACGGACATTTTTAACAGTGCAATAATAATAAAATTGACCAGTATTGGACCCCATTGCAGTGCCTCTGGGTATACACACCTGGATATATATAATATAACAAGTCCACATGGTCTGTAGCCGGGCCTATATTTTGTGGTTCTTTAACATTACCGCCGAGAGAGGGGGGTCAAAGAGGGTAATTGACCCCGGGCCCGGGGTCCTAGGCTTTTAGGAGCCCGTAAAAAATAAAGGTTCATCCTTGTGGGTTGTGACAAAAAGTCAGATAGGGAGAGAAGGTAGAGAGGGGATGGAGAGATGACGAGTCGAGAGAAAATTAGCTTGGCGATACGGGGCCGTTTTCTCCTCCTTCGGACAATGCTACTTATAGGTACTTACGTTGAAAATACTCCAGGTCCTACTTTCCGCCATATTCCAATTGTTTTATCGCGCTACGTGCGGGTTGAATAATTATGTGCAGGGCCTCTCTTGGTTGGAGAAATTACACAAAAACAATTAAGATTTTGTTTTTATAAAACGGTTGGTCATGAATTATAAAGTGGACTACATACCAATTTCAAATTGCTTATATCAAATATACATGAGAAAATGTGTTTGGAAAGTGACATTGCGATGTTTTCTTCTGCGCTACGTGCCTCACCCACCCGGCCGCTTCATCATGAACCACATGAACAATTTTTATATATTATTTGAAACACTAAAACCATCAGCTATTTTTATTTTTAACACCTTTATCATTAAAAAGTGAAACACTTACAAATTTCTATTGTGTCTATCAAATTTTTCATGATACTGGTTTTTGAAAGTGAACATTGCAGGCTTCCGCTGCTTCGCGCGAGAGGGGGAACACCCCTCCGCACCCCCCTCCGGGTTCTGGAAACGAAGTTGGTAAAGGTGCCCGTAAACTCCAAGGTCCGGGCCCGCAATTTTCTCTCGGCGGCCCTGCTTTTAAACTCTGAAAGCATGATACGCCTGGCAAGTTGGTTGTACATCACTTAAGATTATGAGTTTGCTTTTACGTGGAAGCATTGTTCATGTGGGTTAGGTGTATGTTAAGATCACTAGACATATCAACTACTTTGTTATGTTGGGCACAGAGCTTTTGTTTCGGTGGTCTGTTTAAAATAATGCACCTGACAAACTCTCAATCTAATGTCTGAACGAAGCATTTTTTGTTGTGAGATCGCAGACTTTGTGATTAGTTCTGCTAGTATAACAAAATAATAACAAGTTGAATGCAATAAGGTGCAAGAAGGGACTTTGACTGTCTTACATCTGTCGTCTTTTAATATCTTTCACCACTGTGTTTGCTCCCTAAACATAATAAAGAAATACAGGACAACATGAAAAAGATAATAAACTTCACAATTTTCTCTTATGCGCTTATAATCCAAAATTCAGTATATACTAGATTTCCAAACATGAGCTTTACATCACAATTTGCAATACAATGCAGATTGCAAAGCTTGCTGAGAGTACATGGTGCGCTCCCTTAAAGGCCGAC